>JAGFPH010000760.1:61416-82733 GCA_018207615.1 Philaenus spumarius | reverse complement strand
ACAAAAAACTTTCACTTGTACATGAATCATCCTATAATCCAACAGTAATCACCACTTTCCTCATAAATAACATGACATTCTCATAACTTCATTATGCAAAAAAGAAAAGAAATACAATTCTCATTAAAAATCAAAATAACATTATCCAAATTAATATAAACATTTAAATTACAATACCTGGATCATCCATTTGTCACACCTTTTTTCACACATACTTGAATACTTTTGAATATGATTATTGTTCAAAATAACCCCCTTCCAAATTCGATTACCCCCTGTACCACTATAAACATGAATGATTATCATAAATCAACTTACATAAATTAAAAAAATACATGAAAGAAGTATTTAAGGACTTGTCCTACGACGAATATCGAAAAACAATGCTAGTTTGAATCTTACTACTAATTGTTGGTAGTGTGCATCACCATTCACCACTCTATACTACGAAGGTTTATGATACAAACAAACAAAAATCGCTGATGTTCACTATGGTGGGTGAACACCAGTTACATGACCGTTTTTAAAGGACGCCGTACCTTGAAATCACCAGACATGACCAAACATTGCTATCTCACTGACCCGCAACGGTGATGCATTGGATCATGCCTGCTTACAACCTGTTTCCATGAACATATCATTCCTATAATTAGAGTGTCTTTCACATCTCATAAATATATTTATCTCACATAACAATCTACGCTACCAGAATTAAAAACTAACACTAGATAACACTATCGTCGTGCAGTATGGGTTTTGTAGCATAGAATTTCCTTAGCTCGACCACATTGTATGTGCCGATTTCTTCGTCCGTTTCAATGTTTCGCAGCACGTATGCATTTTCCATTTTTCTTCCTATTACCTCGTAAGGTCCTCTATATAGGAGAAAAATTTCTTTATTTCCTTCTTCAAACATGATGATAAATAATGGTTCTTTACCAATACCATGTCTCCTATTTCATATTGGATCGGTTTTAAATTCTTGTCTTCTCTTTCTTTGCTCAGCTTTTAGCTTGAGTTGCTTTCTGGCTAATACCAACTTGTCGTCATAATCCATCTCTTTGTTTTCAGGAAATTCCGTTAACTCCCTATAGATCCTAGGACACTGTTTTTTATATGTCAACTCGTATGGAGTGAAATTCGTTGAGTCATGAATTGAGTGATTCATGCACTTCTCTATGAATTCTACATAGTCTGGCCAATTAGTATGCTTATTATGTACATAGATCCTAAACATTTTGCCTAGCTAGCTCTCTCTTGCAAATCTCACTTGGATTGCTTTGCGGGTGATATACAGAAGTATGCCTGACAGCTATACCTTCCCAACCTAACATTTCGTACCATAAATTAGACTGAAATTGACTGCCATGATCACTAAGAACGACCTTTGGTTTTCCCACTTCTGTTACATAATTTTGAGTTATTTTCTCTGCAAAAACCTTAGTGATTGCCCGTTTAATAGGAAATAATTTAACAAATTTTGAAAAGACATCCAACACTACAAAAATATACTTTACGCCTCCCCTCCCTACGGGCAATTCTCCAAATAAATCCACCGCGATCAAATCTAAACTTTTTTCTGGTATTATGTTAACCATTCTCCCTTCCTGCTTTTTAGTCCCAATTTTACTTTTTTGACAAAGTTCACAACCCCTTAATTTTAATTTAATAACTTTTTCAAGTTTCGGAAAAGCAAAAGTTTCTCTCAAGATACGATAGCATTTGCTGCTGCCTATGTGACCATATCTTTCATGACAATGTAAGTTGATCTTATAATTATCTAATGCATTGTATCTTTGAAATAACACATCTTTGTAAATTATAAAAAATTTCTTTAATCTACTGTAATTCAAATCTTTATCATTTAAACTGTTCTATTATCTTTTTACACCTCAAATCTTTCTGTTGTTCAAAAATTAAATTTCTAAATGTGTTTTTTATCGTTTTATCTTTAAATTTCCATTCTTTAATTAACTTTTGTTATAAATTTTTAGCACACCTTCTTTGTTTTTCCTAATTACTTCACTATTACTAACTCTAGACAATGTGTCAGCTGCTACGTTTTCTTTACCAGGGCAATACTCTATAGTTAGATTATACTCCTGTAGGTATAGCATCCATTTTAATAATCTCCCATGAGTTAGTTTACAATTTTTCAAAAACATCAAAGCTTTATGATCTGATCTTACTATCGTCCTATTACCCAAAATGTATCCTCTGAATTTCCTACATCCAAATATAATACTCAACAATTCTTTTTCAGTAATTGTGTATCTTAGCCCAATCTCTTGTAGACTCCTACTTGCGAATGCAACCACCATTTTGTCGCCGTTCTGATCTAATTGGTATAATACTACGCCTAAGGCAATATCTGATGCATCTGTGCTCATGTAGAATTCCTTACTAAAATTAGGATGTCTCAACATAACACTTTTCAAAAATTCTAATTTAATTGTAGAGAAAACATTTCTTTCTCTATCACCCCAAACCTATTGTTTTGTGCCTTTACCATTGTTTCCCAACAAATGTCGAAATTGTGCCGTCAACTCTGCATAGCCTTGCCTAAATTTCCTATAGTAATTGCACAGTCCCAAAAAACTTTGAAGTTGTTTCAAGTTTTTTGGTTCTGGAAATGATTCTATTACTTTAATTTTATCTTCATCTGCCCTTATCCCCAAATTTGAAATGTTATATCCCAAAAAATTAATCTCCCTTTTGCAAAAACTAGATTTACTGAGTTTAATTGTCACATTGAACTTTTTCAAGCGGTCAAAAAGTTTAGTTAAATGTTCAATGTGCTCATAAAAAGTCCTGGACGCTATGCAAATGTCGTCGACATAGATGATGGCAAATGACTGTACCTCAACTCCCATGACATGATTAAGTCCCTTTTTGAACACCGATGTGCTTATGTTTAAACCAAAAGGTAATCTTTTAAATTGCAAATTTCGCCCATTAAAAGTAAATGCAACATATTTGCCTAGACTCCCTGTCTAGTTCTATTTGCCAAAAACCACTAACCAAATCAATGCTACTGATGTAATTAACCCCCTCAAACCTTTGTAATAAGTCATCAATGTTCTCAGGAGCTTCTCTGTCAGGTATTATTAATTGGTTTACTTGTCTTGCGTCAAGACATAACCTTACAGAACCGTCCTTTTTTATGACGCAAACTAAAGGATTAGAAAAAGGACTGCTAGAATTTTCAATGGTGTCATTTGCAATCATCCTCTCAATCTCCTGATGTACCGCATCTCGTTTCGAATGTGGCACTGCATAAGATCTATTAATAAATTGTTCATCCTGTTTTATATTTAATTTTGCTTTAAAGTTTACTATTTTCCCTGGTTTATCTGAAAAAAATTCCCTGTACTTATCTGATAAGCCTCCCAATCTGTTTTTAAATTCTTGATTTTCCAAATTTGTACCCTCAAATACTTCATTTAATTTTGTTTCCCGTTCTAGCTCATAGTTATCATTTAAATTCTCAAAATCATCATTTACATGCAGTGTCTCATTATAAAAAGAGTAAACCGTATCATCCATCTGTGCTTCTACATTGTTAAACACATCACTTTGTTCAAAAACAGTATTATCATTTTCTTTACACAATTTTAAACTACACACATATACATACTTTTCTTTTTATTTATAAATTTTGTTGTTATTTCCGAATTTTCAATTTTAAACTTTATTAATTTATTTTCAAAGTCAAAACAATTTAGCTTTGTTTTCTTCCAAAAAATCTCACCCTATAATAAAATCCAAATTCAACCCACTGACTACTAAGAAATTTACTAACAACTGTTTTCCCTCTATTTCTATTTCAATATAAGCCTGTTTTGAAATTCTTTAACTTCTCGTACCTGTAACCCCCATGACTAATAAATTTGATACTGGTAACTCCATAATCTTATTATTACTTAAATCTAACAATTCCTGGTAAATATATTCATTTACCACAGTTATTTCAGAACCTGAATCAACAATACATTTGTATTTCTTCTTAAAGACATCTATTTCAATTTCTATAATTTCACCCTTAATTGGTTTTGATTTTATTTCTGTGAAATTATTTTCATCTAACAACATACTATTATCATCTAAATCTAAGTTACCAATATCATTTTTATCATCAGTAGTAAGTATACCGGTATGTGTTTTCAAAATATTATTATTTAATTCTAATTTCGACCTAACCTGTTCAGTGTTCAGGCAGTACAACACCAGCCGACCGTATTATTGCCTGCGTTCGTTTCCCTTATTCTGTTCATTTGATACTCGCCTATCTTGATTATTACCATTCCTGTCTTTATCATTGCTATGATTAAATGGTGGCCTATCTCGTCGTTCATTCTGTCTATTAAATTGAAAGCCATTTTGTACATTATCATACCTATTGTTGTTGTTGTGGTTAAATGTTGGTCTATTTTGATTAAATGTAGGCCTATTTTCATTAAAAGGCTGCCTATTTTGCTGGAACTGTGGCCTATTCTGATTAAATGTTGGCCTATTTTGTTGAAATTGATGTGTGTTGTGATAAAAAGGTGGCCTATTTTGATTTGAGTCTCTATTGAATTTATTTCCCTCAAAGTTATTGTTTCCGCTATCGCCCATGTATTTCTGGCTCTCTTGCCAATCCATAATTACCTTTTCTAATTTACTTAAATTCTCAGGCATTGCTGCCAAAAGTACTAATCGCAAATCGTTTGGTAGTTGTTTCACGATGTGCCTAGTAAATGTTTCCATCGGCATAGGCGGATCTAAAAATTGAGTTTGATGGAAGAGCCTAATGATGTAGTTATGTACCTCTTTAATGTGTCCTACATATGTTTTGCCTAACATAACTCTGACTCTTAAGTTTTCCTGTTTATCTTGAGACCAGAATCTATTTAAAAAAGCTGCCTTAAATTCTACAAAGTTGTTCCACTCTGTATTGTGTACTTCAAACCAGATTGCTGATTCATCCTTAAAATGTCGACGCATTAAAGCTAACTTTAGCTCCCATCTGTCAGTTCTATACTGATTAAAAACCTGTAATGCATTTACAAAAGTTTTAGGGTGTGGTTCCCTTTTTTCATTAAAAAGTCTGGTATAACTGTTTCGTTTCTATTATCATTAGATATTACAACATGTTTTGCATCTAACCTAACCTCAAAATCGTTTTTAAATTCTTCAAAAGTTTGTTTCACACTGATTAATTCTGAATTTACTTTACTATGAATTGTATCATTAATCTTATTTACATTACTGTTCAATTTAGTGATATCGACATCAATCTTCTCGTTTATAAGAGTGAGATTACTTTTAATTTCAATATTGATGTTACTTATTTCTTTATTGACTTGTTCAAATTTATTTGTCATTTCATCTGACACTTTTACAACCTTATTTTCTATCTCCATTTTGGAATCATCTACTTTCTTACTTGAACTAGCAATCTCCTCTCTAAAACGATCAAACTTGACATCAAACTCTTTAAATTTATCTTCCATCTCTCTGTTCAAATCTTTTTTTAAATTGTCAAAACTTAATTTATTTTCTTGTTTAATTTCTTCTTTAAAAATCTTTAGATTTTCTCGAAATTTATCAAAATTTTGTTTGTTTTCAATTTTGTTCTCATTAAAATTTTCATTAATTTTGTCAAATTGTTTCTTAAATTTGTTATCATTGTCATCAAATTTTTTAGTTAAAAAACTCATCATTACCGCCAATTCACTTTGTCCATTAACATTTGAATCAACCTTAGTTGTATCCACAACCTTGTTTTTATCTAGACCTAGGCCTATATCTAATTCATTGGTAGTATACACACTAATACCAGGGGGCCTAACCACCTTTTCAAAAGTTTCATTCATGTTTACAGTATCTACTTGACTCAACTCTAAACCCGAATCATTTAAGTAGTCTTGGCTTTCAGCCATTTTTTTGAAAAATAATCCCTTTCAAAAATATTAAAAATCGAGTCAGTCACCACAACACTTCAAGATCAAAACCAATTATCCTGCTTCCCATTTTCGTACAAATACCACGTTGAAAAGGGTGCCATTTTGTAACGTGCTTGCCTTGCGGTTACAAACAAAATTATAAAACAATGAATTTATTAGTTAAAACTATTTAAAATATGAAAAAATTTAACTCTAAAAGTTGTTTTCTATCTCACTTGAAATTTTGAAATTTGTTGAAGTTAAAATTATTGTATCTTTATTTAAACCAAAACTTGTCTTTACCTCAGGGTCGTGAGTTTTGTGGTATCTGTAGTACTTGAGGAAACAGGTAATAATGAACCTAAAACATCATGGCGACTTGACTCTGTTTCTTTTATTCAGCCATACTAAATTTCAATTATAAGTTTTCAAATATACAAACATGAGAATTAAGTCTATAAATCTTATTAATACTATACAAAAAATTTGAGGACGCTATTAATTATAATGACAAAAGAAAAAGAAAAATCTTAACCTAAAGCAGACAACAAGCAAGAAGAAATTTGACCTTAAATTACATAAAAAATTGAAGTTAAGTCCTTTGAATATGATTACTTATTTTAGAATACTTGCATACTCGTTGGGGCCCATAGAAAACACCTCAAACACTTCCCGTTACACTGTTTATTTCACTCGACGTTGGCACGTGTTAACGTTCCAAACTTAGATCACAAGTTCTCATTTTGTTTCACTATTTACGCTCAAACCCTCCATCCAGCCATATTACGTATGTCTAGACGAACACAAGAATGCTACATTCGTCCATCCGGACCAAATCCTATAACATGTTCACCACTTTCAGAAACTAAAGAGCAGACATTGTACGTCCGTCTTCCTTTACAATTTTGTCAAGAGTGAGCGTCTATCCTTTAGCTCCGCCTCCTTTTTCCAGGGTGCCGTAAATATGTCTCCCTGAACGGAGTAACTCATACTACCAACATCACAAATTAAATTTTTGTTCTTGCTTTTACACAACTGTCCTTTAAGATGTTCTTTTATTTTATACGTATGCAAGTTGTATGCAAGTTTTTTGTTTTTTAATTTAAAAATATACTTTAAGTCAAATTTTTATTTTATATAATCCAAAACGTCTGCATTTATATACTGATTATTATGTGTCTGCTTTTTATATGATTATACATGTGTCGCTTGTTATATAATTATTGTAGTTATACTTATTATTTGAAATTAAATTTTGCGTCTTTTAATTTATGTTTTACTTATTATTTGTTATCCTAAGCGTCTCATATGTTTTATAAGTTATACTATTTAAATCTTTTTCATTTTAATAAAGGTCTGCTATCAGAATTAGCCATTGTGGTTTTAGATTCCATTTTATATTGGTTGTTCTGTCCAGCCATTGACGACGTCACAAGTTACAAAAAATAAAATGCATAAACATTAATATTTAGAAACAGTAAGATGATGGTCAAAGCATAATCATATTAATATTATTGTTGTAACGAAACTGAGGCAAATAAAATACAAACTTACATAAAAATGTTTTATTCTTTTTTCCTAATATTAAGTTTGAAAACCTAAACATAATGTATTGTTCTAATTACTGGTTTAAAAAAAAACATTTAGAAAATGGAAATGGAAACTGAAAACATAAGCTAAATATTAAATTGGATAGACTTTAGGTTCAACTGATAAAAAATATAGAAATAGTTGTATTTTGTATATAAATGTATAATACTGTAGTTGTATTTTGTATATAAATGTATTAACATGTAATACAAATTTGTTATAATTAGAAAATATATTTTTATTGGATAAACTGTGTTTTTATAAACTGTTACTACTCTGCCGATAAAATTATGTTAATCTATAGTCTTAAACAAACTATATTTACATTTACAAAAATATCGTTTTCTCTAAAACATTTTGGAATTAATTTCTTTCTTTTTTAAAACTAAAATATCAACACTAACACGATGTAACAAATAAATTAATTGTTACTCAATATTGCTTTGTTTATTTTAAGTAATCGAATTGAGTACAACTGAGATGAAAAACATGTTATCTCAAATTTGGTTGATACAATATCCAAATCATATCACAGTATTAGAGAAAAAAATGTAAAATCTAAATATCTTTGCATTTAACAAATAAAATATGGAAAAATAAAATCGGCTGAAATTTAATATCGTAAGTAATTTGTTACGTAAATAACATTAAAAGGTTCTAAAAATATTAACAAAAGGTTATTATAAAATACAAAGTTAAGCAAAACCTTATTGTTACTTAAACAAATTGAAAAAAACCATTTACTTTTGTCAAATATATTTCTGTGTTTGAATAACAATATAATGTGTTTAAACCGTTTTGATTACCTAATTAATGTCACTACACGAAGTGTTCCGAAAAAATACTTACACATATAGTCAATTTATACGAGTGCTTGTTTCGTTATCAAAAATATAGAAACAACATACGTATCTAATTATTAGTTGGAAACAGAAATACTAGACAACAATATAGATTTAAAATACAAAATAAACTTTGAATTAGATAAATTAAAACATCCACCTAGTAGACATAAAGAAATAGTGGTGTTTTGTGCATAAAATATGTGTTATAAACAATCAGTTTACTAAATAAAGTTTTGTTTAAAAAAATATATATATTTTATATGCCCTTAATTAAAAAAGAATTTGACATGCCCTTAACAGAAAATTTACATATGATTGATTAAAAGGAAAAAAGACTGTTACGAAATAGAATGAGTTGTTAGGCAAAAGCAATGTTGATAAATGTTTAACAATAGTAGAATTGTATTAGCAAGCACAATAAGTATAGATAATATAGAGTAAGTAATTGTGCAATTAGGATGATGTAATGCATAATTGCATTTTTAAGTAAACCAATATTCAGGTAGAAGGACTAGACGGGGAAAACTGAGTGGGGCAACAGAAGTTTTAAATGTGAAGGACACATTAGAAATCAGGTCTTTTTGGAAAGTTTCTTGGGTGAGGAGAGAGGTCTTGGGAGACCGGGACTTCGGGGGATAGATGCCGGTGTGGGCCTCAAGGAGAAACCGATTATCAGAGCGACCAGGACAAAGTAAAGGTGAGGACACAGTTTGTGAATAAAATTAAAGGGATAATTGTTTTATGTAAATTATGGATTGGAATCAGTTTCTGTGGGTTAATCTATTGGGAGAGTTAAATATAAATTTAAAAGAATTCATATTTGGGGAGTAGAAATTTGTACTCAGTTTTGCCCGTAGTGAAAAGTAAATGATTTAGACTAAGGTTGATTTTAGTTTTCACATAGTGTAGATTAAATGTAATATAGTAGATCTTCAGAATAAAATAATTATATATGTTTATGTAAATTTATATGTATGATATATCTTTGTACCCTCTCACTTAAAGTTAGAGCTAAGCGAGTAAACCCTCCATAAGAAATGGTGGCCTCTCCGTAATAAATAGCGAAAAGCTCCTTCGTAATAAATGGTGGAGGCGCCGATTTGTAGGTATTTACCTAAATTATAATTTTTTTGTAGTAGAGAGGTTTTTTTATTTTGGATTTTTTAGAGTGAAGGTTTTTATGGTACTTTGTGAGAGAGGGACTTGGTTATAGACCTTTATTTGAATTAAATGTTGCTTTGAAGGCAGGTATTGATTTTGTTAGGTCTATAGGTTTGCGCGAATATAATGAGTAGTACATTGGTTTGAGCATATTTTATGTTTTGAAATTAGATACATTTTGAGTGTTTTTATTTTATATTGTGTGAATATTGTGTTGTTAAATATAAAAAGGGGCAGATTAAGTTCTTTGAGATTCTTTTGTGTGAGAGATTTTGATGGTAAATATTTTATTTAATATTTTTAGTGTACTTTTGAGTATGATATTTTGTGTTTTGTATTACAGGTTGGCGTGACAGGTTTGTGTAGTTTCAGTGTATTTCATGTGTTTGGATTAGGAATATTTTATGTGTTTTTTGTGTAGGATATATTATCTTTTTTTTCGGAAGTTTCACATTTGACTCACCTAAGCTATCTTGAGCAGTGTTAGTTTCACAGATAGGTGGTATTTGAGTGGTAGTGTTTTGTTTTTTTAATTTTTGCTAGTGTGGACTTAACAGATAAATCTAATTAATTATTGTGGAAAGCTGGTGGATTTGGTGAAACTGGTCGTAGACAATACTAATTAGAGATTTGTTTTGTCAGTGTTAGGTCATAATTATGACATTGAGGGCAATTTCCGGACTGCGCTACATTTTAGTGGATTTTATGAGTTTTTTAAGAGATTTTTGTAGACACGTAATGATAGATTCTGTTCCATAGGATGTTTATTTAAGTGGATGATTAGTGGCCTAGGATAATTTGAGTATCAATTAGGATCTTTGGAATATTAGTACTAGACTAAATAATAATAACAGTTTAAGTTCAAGGTTGAACATATTAGCATTGGAGTTAAATACAATTTTGTAGTACAGCATAAACCTGGGTCAGCGAAATAACTGCTTACAGGCAATATAAGTAGTACACATTGGAAAAAGGCGTATTGTATTACAAGTTGTAGGATACATGAATGAGGTGTGTAGTATAGCCTATTGCTTGCTGTGCTAAATTCGTTTGTCAGTGGAATATCATAACATGCTGATAGTGAAATTTATTAATAGAAAGAGATCAATGGTTATTATTAAGTTACAAGTTTTCATTTGTAGTATTTGATTTATTTTGCATAGAGAACATTATAAATGAGGAAATGTTTGAAATATTGTTTTAGGCTATGTTTTTCTTAAATTTTGATTATGTAGGACATATAATAGGTCATTTAAAATTAGATATCGTTGCTAATTTTTGGGTATTTTTTTTCACGGACATCTTATGAACAAAATTAATATAAATTGTATTAGGTTTAATTTTATGTGGGTTTCAAAAAAACTGAGTTCAATGGTATACTCACCAAATTTAATTTAACGTCATAGTTTTTTGGGAGGGGAAATTTTGAATTTTACTCAAATATTCACAAAGTGTCTCCTCAGGTAAAGCAATAGAACAGCGAATGCGAGCATATGGCATGGTGTGCATGACACTTCAGCAACTATCTGGAAGACAGTAGCTTGGATGTACATCAAAGGGCAACCAGAATACACGAGACATGGCCGGCACGGATGGGCCTCAACTGATGCTGTGGCTGTATGCAGAGCTACATACCCAAGATAGAAGGGAGAAGATTGTCAGACCTGAATCTTCAGTTTGTATAATTATTTATGTGTATGATTTTGAACGTAGCGTTTAAGGGATAGGCATGAAACGTCTTATGACTCAGGCAATCTTCTCCAAAAAACCTGAATTATTTTATTCCATATCTTCAAATAGTTATCAGTCTAAAACCACTCTGCAGCACCATGCAATGCCCAAACTAAAGAACATCCGATACACTATCTAAAGTAGATCACGTGGTCCCGACGCTTCGCAGCAATCAAAGAACAAAGCGAGTCCATAAGGCAAGAGATAAGATGACATCATCGTAGAACATAGGTCATTCCACTAGGCAAGCAAAAGTGTGCGCGACATAACGTAAACTGACATGCTTTAATTTATAGTCACTTTGTTAAAATGTAGTAGCGCACAATGGTGAAACTAATTTATTAAATTTAGCAAATATAAAAAATAATAATGTTGCGAGTATATACTAAATACACTCAAATTTAAGTCATGCAATTTGCAAAAACAACCTCATTAACGTTCGCGTCATCAACGCATTTACTATCTATCAGGCACGACTCCATCTTCTTTCCAGTTATACAACTGGTTCGACTTTTGGGCCATAATCAACTTCAACTTTCGAGCCATAATCAACCTCAACTTATGGGCAATATTCTTCAAAACCAAAACCTCTATTTTCCATCACTTCAGATTTCAGCAGGCTAAAAATCATTTCTAGAAATTTGCTCCAAGAACTTTAATAAACCCTTTTTATAAATAAATGTTGAAAAGTGTTGCGTATCAGTGAAAAAGAAAATGTTTAACCTTTTCGACTGCAGCGAAAAGTTACCAAATGTTGTATAAACGTTTATTCTGTTGTTATAATTAAATTTGTCATTTAGGTTTACTGTAGTTTAGAATATTAATAAGAGATACATAGGGAGGAGTGCTAGCAGAATATTAGGCATCCAAACCCAAAGGGTTTTTTTTTCTAAATTCATATTTTTTTGTATATGTATAAAGACGTCTTAAAAACTTCAAATCTTAGTCTATTTATAAAAAAAAAAATCTAAATTATCTTTTGTTAAGTTGGCCAACCAAAATATGATATCTACCTAATGATACAGAAATTAAATAATTATTAAGTTTAATGTTTTATGATGATATATATATATATAATTACTTGTAACTGGTACCAGAGAAACTGACTATGTTATGCTACCTACTTACTGAGATTTACACTCTGTAGGTTTAAAATTGCAATTGCAAAAAGGATTTGTAACTGTTTCTTGTTTGTATCTTTAAGTTTTTTTTCTTTTTTGGAGGGTTTTTATTTCTTTGTGTAATAAGGGAGGGTTTAAAAGTATAAATTAAAGGGTTTACGTTTTTTTTTTTTAAATATATGTACTTGAATTTTTGTAATT
Source organism: Philaenus spumarius (assembly GCA_018207615.1). NCBI lineage: Eukaryota > Metazoa > Arthropoda > Insecta > Hemiptera > Aphrophoridae > Philaenus > Philaenus spumarius. The sequence goes on along the minus strand of JAGFPH010000760.1, from coordinate 70,157 downwards.
TCTTAAGGGTGTAAAATCTTTCAATTTAAGGGCGTGTACATTTTTCAGTATAAGTGCATATGAATAAAGGTTTGTTAAACAAAATATAAATATATTATGAAATAATATAACCAATTATTAAATCTTATAATTTGGTCAATTCTATATGTTTCTTTATAGCTATCATCCCCTCTGTAAGTGGTTGACCAAGTCATCTGAGTTGGAGGAGTGTGTCTGATTTTGGTGAGTGATATATTACTGTTGTTGTTTTAGTTTTTAATTGTGTTACATCTCGTGCTCTCTATTTCCCTTTTTTTGATCCACGAGACTCTTTGTAAATTTGTAAACAAACGAGGGTACGGGAGTGGCACAGGCATAGGTAATTTAGGTCGAATAGAGTTTATAGGGTGTCCAGTGTCCTTGAAAACCGGGACTTGTATGGGAATTCAGACTGCCATAAAAAAACCGGGGAATGTACGGGAATTCTGCGAAAAATCCTTGAAAAATTTTATTTAAGTTGTTGGGAGTTTTAGTTTATTTCCTAGCAACTTTCTGCTCTGAGTAAAAGAGTAATATTTTTTCTGGTCAGATGTGCGAGGAAGATATTCAGGTATTATTTCAGTACTATTTTTAGAAACACTTGCTTCCACTCGAGGTGTTTTGTAGCCGCAGTCTACGAAAAGAAAATATTATCAGTATTGGTTTTGTTGCATACGACTATTTCTTGCTGTAATGAAACAGAGCGGTTCCCTGATCCCATTTAGTTTCAATATACGGGTACGATAAAAACTGAGAGCATACCATAATTTCGGAGTGGCAATGAGAGTGCCAGTTGCCTGTTTTACATTGTAAGATATGGTGATCTTATTCAAATAGAACAACAGTCAACAACGTGATGTGATTTATTGCCTAGCTTCCTTAGTTGCTTGCGGAAGTGAGTTTATTGTTCATCATTAGTTGTACCTTCTTTTGTTCATGTTCCCCTGTATCTGGCTGCTTGATAATTGAAGTTTTGTAAAAATGTCCAATGAACATAATCTAAATGGTCAGTTAAAACACGGTCTTAGCCTGTGTTTCAAACATTTTAAACTTATTATGATAAATTGTTTATTGATAGTTTATTAAAAAAAAATGAATTGCAGTATTAAACAACGGCACCGCTCTGCCAGTCTCTTTCGATACGTAATCTATTTATATATAGTAGCTTAGTACAAATGGGCCAAATTTTCTATGAGCTTAAAACTGATGCAATTAGGTAAAATGTATGAAATATCAGTGATAAAATATAATTTAAGTACCACATTGAATGTCTGCAAAAAAATAGACGCCTGAATACAATTTGTGCCAATTTTATGAACTACCATTGTTGTAATATTATTTCAAATAAAATTACAAATGTCCGCAAAAGAATATCACATCCGAATATTATTAGCGCTAATTTTATAAAACACCGGGGTTCAAAATTTTTATTTAAATTACAACGGCTAAGGTCCACAAAAATGTTATTTAGATGACAGTTGTAAAATTTGGAAAAGTGGAAATTAAACATCGCTATTTTCGGGAATGAATAAAAAGTGAAACAAAGGCATTCCGTCGGGCTCCTACAAAAATCATAAATCAAGGGTAACGTAAGTCCCAAAAATGTCCAAAATGTTTTACCCGACTTAAAACAAATAAAATTATTACTTTAAATACTTTTGTTACCGATCTATAAAATGTGTTATTGAAGTGAATCTTTAGGCATGTTGTGCACCCCGTAAGAAAGCATTTGCGGGTGAGGAAAAAAGTATGAAATCGCGACACCGCCACTGCGAGTATATATATATATATATACTGTGGTATATACATTTGCGGGTGAGGAAAAAAGTATGAAATCGCGACACCGCCACCACGAGTATATATATAAATATATATACTGTGGTATACACATTTGCGGGTGAGGAAAAAAGTATGAAATCGCGACACCGCCACTGCGAGTATATATATATATACTGTGGTATATACATTTGCGGGTGAGGAAAAAAGTATGAAATCGCGACACCGCCACCGCCACCGCAAGTATATGTATATACTGTAGTATATACATTTGCGGGAGAGGAAAAATGTATGAGATCGCGACACCGCCACCGAGAGTATATGTATTAAATATTATATTTAATTTAAACAAGAGTATGCCTACTTAAGTTTTAAGTGATATTTCAATGCAAACAACGTTATTTATAATTTAATACACAAATCACTACAAATATTATTCCAGAAACATAATATAATAATTAATATTTTTTTAAAACTTGCTAACCTAAATAAATTAAATAGCCTGTCAAGTAGTCAAGTGTACTAGCAAATATAATCAGCTGTTTAGTGTAGGTAAAAAATGTGCTACAGCTGTTCCAACAAACCTGTAGAGCAACCATCTGGTACTTTTGGCAATATAATTTTCAGTTTGTTTTTCAGAAAGGAACAGTTGATAATCATTTTGCTCTCTTTTAAATATTTTATTATTTTAATATTTATTATAGGATGGACTGAGATCAACAAAGACCTTCCAAGTAAGTTACAGCAAAAAAATAATTACTAATAATTACAGCAATAATAATAATAGTAACATAGTAGGCTACTGAGATAAATTATAAAAATGGTTTTAGGATTAATATAATAAGATCTTATATTATTTGCTATTAATTATACCTTTACACACTTTTTCGTCATACATATTAGGTTTGAGTGAAAATGATGTTGACCAGTTAGGTTTGTTTTTGCTATAGCTTATAACCTTGGATTATAATTAGAAACAATTCTTGGACTAAACATAAATCTAATAAATATTAAGCTTGACTTGTGAAATGATAACTTCAAAGTTAAATATAAAAAATTTTAAAAACGCACAACGTGTGGTTAATGAAGTTTTTTATTATTTTAGAATACAGGGCACATTACATTTTAAATTTTTTTATCACTATTATTTTTGTCATTTCATTTTTTCATGTAAAATAGAACATAACTGTTACTTATTGATAAATAACTAAAAATATTTTTTAAATAAGACCTCGTAAAAAAATTTCTCAGCTTTGCCAAAATTGAGCGATCAAAGCTAAAGGAGTTTTCACTTCTACCGCCAGTCCCCCGACTGCATGTTTTTTTTTTTGCCACAGTAGACACCCTAATTCTATAAATAGACACGATAACAAACGAATGCATAAGTGGTTGACCTTGAGCCTACTTGACTTCTTGGGTACACCTACGCATGAATCAAAATAAAACAAGAAGCGTGTTTACTTAACAAAGGAAACAATTGCCTAAATTTTTTAATGAGTAAAATGTATTCTTATACATCAAATTAAGAATGTTTTACATTTTTCCCTACTGATATTTATTGTTAAATGCTGAATTGAGTTAAAATACAGAGAATTGGATTGTTAATACCGGAGATTACAGTCTCCGTCGGGGAGTCCGTCCTAAATACGAAAACGGGCAGGTCTGACAACTGATGAGTATCTCTTGGTATAGGTAAAGTATCAAAGCTAAAGTATCGGTGGTATCGAGAATCGACCCATCCCGAATTATAATTATACTAAACTGCCAACCGGTGGTCCGTATCAGTGGCGGCTCGTGAGTAAAATGCTGGGGGGGGGCACACACCACTGGGATGTTTGTACATTTTGTGTATTTTAGTGAGTTTTTAAGGCAATCTAGGTATTAAATTTGTGATGCCATATGTTTCTGAAATACTTATCATATGTAAATCTGAAATACTCTACTTACACACCTTTAGTTATATTGCTTGTAGCAGAAGTCCATCCTTCTTTCTGACTCACTAGATACGTCGCTCCACGGTATATAGAATACTAACGGTAGGGTTCACGAGTGGTTGCGCAGTAACTCATGACGTCATCGGGACCCACTTTTCATAAGCTCCATAAGCTTATCATGTAAAAATTGAAGAGCCTTATGTAAAAATGTAATAACTTTAAAAACATTTAACCGATTTTAATAAAATTTGAACCACATATAGAAAACATATCTATAATAACAATTTAATAAAATCAGGTTGTTAGAACAAATTTTAATACCTTTACTGATTATTAGGCCTATAAAAATTACTTTCCAATATCTTTATTCGGTGAAAATTTTGTTCATGTCTTCAGTAAAAATTGAATAACTTTAAAAAATTTTAACCGATTTTAATAAAATTTGAACCACATATAGAAAACATATCTATAATAGCAATTTAAGAAAATCAGGTTGTTAGAACAAATTTTAATACTTTTACTCATTAGGCCTATAAAAATTACTTTCCGATATCTTTATTCGGTGAAAAATTGTTTGTTCATGTCTTCAGTAAAAATTTAATAACTTCAAAATTTGAACCACATATAGAAAACATATCTATAATAACAATTTAATAAAATCAGGTCGTTAGAACAAATTTTAATACCTTTACTGATTAGGTGTATAAAAATTACTTTCCGATATCTTTATTCGATGAAAAAATTTTCATGTCTTCAGTAAAAATTTAATAACTTTAAAAATATTTACCCGATTTTAATAAAATTTGAACCATCTATAGAAAACATATCTTTAATAATAATTTTAAAAAATCAGGTTGTTAGAACGAATTTTAATACCTTTACTGATTAGGCCTATAAAAATTACTATTTAAAATTCGACAAATGGTGAACAATATTTTTTTATTTTGAATTATTTGACATTTATTTTAATTGTGTATTGAGATTGGAATATAATAAGTTATAGAGAATTTTATTGTGAATCCAAGTCTTTTTTTAATATTTAAAATCGAATTTATATATCAAAAGATATATACATTTTTTAAATGTTTTGTAAAATTGTGTTTACAAAGTATATACTACGTTTTCGATAGGTACTTAAAAATTTAATAATAATAATTTATAAATCAAATAATTTATCATATCTTGATGATTTTTACAGAATGTGTATAATAATATACTCTGTTAATACGACTGCAATCAATAATAAACTACTGATTTTCATTTCTCTTTTACATGTCAACTATTTCATCCATTTACTTCCCGATTGAAGGTTTTGCTAGTGTACGTGTATTAGGATTGTAAGTGTATTATGAGTTAAATATCTAAGGTTAATTAAATATTGTCATTCAACTGCATGTCCATTGTTTATTTGGATTCAAATAATGCAGCAAACAAAATAAAATGAAAACTAAATACGTACGAGTATTAACACTAGACTACTAGCTACAAGTATTAAATTCTAGTAATCTAAAATCAGAGTTTAATGTGTAAAATAATCAGAGATTATTATACACATTCTGTGAAAATCATCCTGATATGATAAATTATTTGATTTATAAATTATTATTATTAAATTTTTAGGTACCTATCGAAAACGTATATACTTCGTAAACAAAATTTTACAATACATTTTAAAAATGTATATATCTTTTGATATATATAACTTATTCGATTTAAAATATTAAAAAGGATTTGGATTCACAATAAAATTCTCTATAGCTTATTATATTTCTATCCCAATACACAATTAAAATAAATGTCAAATAATTCAAATTAAAAAAATATTGTTCACTATTTGTCGAATTTGAAATAGTAATTTTTATAGGCCTAATCAGTAAAGGTATTAAAATTTGTTCTAACAAGCTGATTTTCTTAAATTGTTATTATAGATATGTTTTCTATATGTGGTTCAAATTTTATTAAGATCGGTTAAATATTTTTAAAGTTATTCAAATTTTACTGAAGACATGAACAAACAATTTTTCACCGAATAAAAATATCGGAAAGTAATTTTTATAGGCCTAATCAGTAAAGGTATTAAAACTTGTTGTAACAATCTGATTTTTCATATTATTATTAAAGATAAGTTTTCTATGTGCGGTTAAAATTTTATTAAAATCGGTTAAATATTTTTAAAGTTATTACATTTTTACATAAGGCTCTTCAATTTTTACATGATAAGTTTATGGAGCTTATGAGAAAGTGGGTCCCGTTGACGTCACGAGTTACTGCACATCCACTCGTGAACCCTACCTTTAGTATTCTATATACCGTGCGTCGCTCTGCGCATGCTCGGACGCCGTCCCAAGCCTTCCATAAGGCACAAGCTTAGACGCGTCATAGCACCAGCAGCTCCCACCACTACCACTCTTCGTATAACTGCATGGTAATGGATTGGGACGTTCTGGCCAGCGACCCACGGCTACAAATACAAACTTCTCGCGCTATTTTTGCGTGTTTTTTCCTACATTTTCGATGTATGTGATTGAAAAAAACACTTTGGTTAGTTAGATGTATAATTATAATTGAATGGGTATTTAATGTTTTTTCTTTTTCAAATCTTTTGGAGGGGCGGCGTCCGAGATCCCTTATGGGCAAGCCGCCACTGGTCCGTATATTATTAGAGGTTTAATTAAAACTGTCTGAAAAATACGGGAATTTTCCGTGGTGTGTACGGGAAAAATCGGTAATTGTACGGGAATTTTCTGAAGCTCAACTGCTGGACACCCTGGTTTAGTAAATGTTTGTAAATGTGTGTGCGCTGAGTGTATATATAACATTTATCCACCCCAGAAACTATTCAAACGTTGGGAGGTTAGAGATGATGTTACAAAATAGAATGAGTTGTTTTTTTTGGATAGAGGAGTAATAAGCCTCCTCACCACTGCGACCCACATAGATCTATTGTGGTATACTTCCCTTTCTAGTAGTGATGGGACAACCGACTAGTTTTTCCAACCGATGAATCATCCAGTTGTTTTTTTACCAATTCGGTTTTTTTTCATCCAGATTCATAGGGTGATAAATTCTTATAATGGATTAATGGATAAAGTTACTAAACACTTGATTCCTTTTTTCAGTAAATTATTACAATCATAAAAATTGTTTTATTGGTAAAGTTTTAAACTTTACAATTATTTTGTGTTAATTAAGATCTAAATATAAATAATATTAAATAATACAATTTAAATGAAAAAAATAAAAATAATAAAATAAAAAAATTACTCATAACTATTAGAAAATCAAACGGAAAACAAAAGAGTACAAATTAAACTCACAAAAATATCACGCTCAACAACAATACCAAATTTTGTACAAAATATGAAAACAGTTATTAAAACTGTGCGGGGAAAAGTCTGTAGTTAGGTACATAGAAATTGGGCAAAGAAGGGAGAATTGGGGGAGGGGTGAAACAGGTGACGAGTGAATTATCCAATAAGAGAGTTGCTAAAACGTAAACAGATGATTCACTCAAATGGCTGACTGGATGGGTGGAGTGGTGGGGCAAATAGAACGGATGATTCATCCAACCGACTGGGACAGTAGCAACCGAATGAATCGGTTGTACGGCGTCAACCGAATGAATCGTTTGTTTTCATCCGATTGTTCCCATCACTACTTTCTAGTGATCATCCCAGATCCCTTTCAGGTCTCTTACGAAACCAATAAGGGTCCCGGGATCAACAACACCACGGACCTCTTCCGGGCTAACAAAAGCATTTCCAAGAGCCGTAAATCTTCTCCGTGCGAGAGCCTCGCACTCGCACAGCAGGTGTTGAGCCGATTCAGTTCCGAGGGAGCAGAATCGACAGAGTCTTCCGAGACCAGCCCCATTTTTGAGGTAGTATTTGGTCTGGCTGTGACCAGTGAGGATTCCTACAATCCGTCTAAGGTTGTTCCTACCCATTAATAAAAGCTTCTGCGCTTTTGACTTAGAGAGACAGATAAACATTTTTGCCTGCCTAAGCCCAGGAGCATTGTTCCAATGTGAGGACCAAGTCTTCTCTGTCCAGACTTCAACAACATTTCTCAGATGGCTTTTAGACCTCCCACAGAAAGGTTCTGGACCAATGAAGGGCTTTTTAGCTCCTATTCTAGCAAGTCTATCTGCTGCCTCATTGCCCTTGATACCTACATGGCCAGGCACCCATTTAAGAGTAACTTCATTGATAGTACGGTGCAATTAGTTCAAAAAACGGCCTAACCTCAACATCCAAAGTAAAAGTTTCCCTTTAACTTCAAATTGTTCTACACAGTCCACATGTTGTTTGGTAAAAAGTTACACCATTTTAAGCGTCAGGTTTGGGGGGGAGGAGGGAGAAGTTGGTAAGTTAGTAGTTTTTAACAGTTTTTCTTAAATATTTCGAAAACTATGCGGTTTAGTGCAAAAAGTGTTACATACAAAAATAAGCTACATTAAATTGTGAACAAAAATGGTCATGAGCATAATTTTGCTAAAGTGAACGGTTCCAGAGTTATGGAGGGTGTAAAAGTAGCAATTTTTCGTATTTTTTAGATTTTTTTGAAAAATAAAATTATAACTACTAAGTAAACAGAAATAATTACACAATTTTATTAAAAAGTAGTATTGTACACTCGCATTGTAAACTAAAAGAGGCTAGGAGGCACCATAGAGGGTTAGAAGCATAAACAAGATCCGGTTTAGTACAAAGCGCTGCCGACGGTACAAAGCCGTGCGTAAGGGAGGGGGGCAGGCCGACCACATTCACCCTGCAACTGCTACCTGCCCCTACCCCTCACACGCTATTTTATATATTTATTCTCTTTCCTTCAGTCGTATTGAGAGACCCGTTGAATGCTTTTGTAAGTGTTATTTCTAGTGAAGTTTTGCTATATATATATTTTTTTTATTCGTCTTTAGAATACTAGGTGCTTATCACTTGAAAGTGTGTGAATTATGGCGGAATGTGTGTTGAAACCTTGTAAGGAGAAGGGTGGTGAACTAATTACTCT
>JAGFPH010000760.1:50583-61316 GCA_018207615.1 Philaenus spumarius | reverse complement strand
GTGCTTATCCTCCATCCCTCTTCGACGAATCTGGCTTGATGAGGAAGGGAAGCAAATCTTCAATGGTGACTGTTTTGGTTTCAGATTCAAATGAATCATCAATCATCCCAGATTCAGACAAAGTGTCCTACGTCATTGATGGAGGTCACCTCCTTCATCGTGTTGTCTGGCGACGCCCAGCTACCTTCAAACAGATTTGCGAGCACTACACAGATTACATAATTACTCACTATGGGCCAGCAGCTGTTGTGGCATATTTGAATTCTTTGAAGTTTCTTCTACAAAAAAGGTATTGAACACTTTTGGATTGGGGTCCATTTACTATTTTTGGCGAATTTTTAAAAATATGCTTCAAAACACTAAAAACAGGCTTTTCAATTTTAGCTTTAACCATGCCACTGGGAGGGTTAAGCTAAGCTAGTTTACATGGCTTTCAAATCACATCAACATTGTCATATTTACTATTTGTTTGCTCTAGTATTGAAATAACAGAAATAAAACCAGGAATGCTAAATTAACCTATTTATAAAAGCTAAAACCTTTACAGTGCAAAATGAATAAAAAAGCTACGGCAGAGTTAGTTGTCATTTAAATTTGAAAAAACAAAACTGCAACAAGAAACTGATTTTGTAGTTGTTTAGCTGGAATTAATGTTTTATAACATTCTGTGTTTTGTGTTTAGGCCTGAAGGTGATCTAACAGAAACGGACCCGTTGGCTCTTCCTGAAATAAAACATGTAAGTAGTGTTAATTTCAGAAGTTTAACAGTTTGCATGTCATTGATTGTTCATGTGCTAACGTAGAAATAGCCCAACCAATATTATATTTTCTTGTTATTGAATCTAATGGAAGCGACATCCATGGTGACTTTAAGGGTTGGCTCTAGTAAAACAGAAAGCAACCTTCGACTCCCTATAGCGGCGGTAGGTTACACGGACATTGCTCAGCCTAAATCCATTTAATAAAAACCTAACCTAAAAAGTTATAAATACAAAGTTTGAAATTAACTGTTAATGGAAATATTAAAGCAAACAGCTGTTCTATCTGTTATTTTATTCAATTGGTTGCTATGGTAATAAATGTAAATACATATATGTTGATTTATCAGTCTAAGCCTAACCTAAGAATTTTTGCCGATTAAATTTACAAATATTGAAATAAAAAAATGTTTTTATCGAAATGAATATAGCCTATGTTACTTAGGGATAGTGTAGCTTTTTATTAGTAAAACTATTTTTTCAATTGGTTCAGTAGTTCCAGAGATTACCCCCTACATACAAACAAACAAACAAACAAAAAAACAAACTTCACCTCTTTATAATATTAGTATAGATGTATAAAATCTTATTATGTATCATCCTAAATGTTTGCGCAAGTTATTAGACATATATTAGTGGACTTTGTGGATGTAAAAGCGAGTCGCGGTCAGAGCGAAGTCGGGAATCGGGCACTGGTATGCAAGGTTTTTATTAATTAAAATTATGTATTTCAATAAAATATGATGTCATTATATTACCAAATGAACATATACTAATAAAATAATTTGTAAATACTCAAATACAAAGTAATTGTCCTCCATTCCCGCTCCAAGCCCGAAGCGAAGTGAATTAATAATCTGCGGTTAAATCATTTTCAGGATATTTTTTCTGACACACCAGGAAAAATATTAGACTTTAAAGCAGAACTAAATATTAATAGTAATGTACAATTTATAAATAAATCTTATGCAGTGCCTCATTCAAAGAGAGATGCCGTAGGCAAAGAAATAGAAAGAATGATAGAGAATAATATCATTGAAACATCGAATAGTCAATACTCTAACCCTTTGGTATGTGTAATTAAGAAAGATGGCTCTGTTAGACTATGTTTAGATGCTAGACAGGTAAATAAACTTATTATTCCTGATAGGGAGGCACCTGAGAATATTGACGACTTATTTCAGAAATTTGAGGGGGTTAAATATATTACTAGTATTGATTTAGTAAGTGGGTTTTGGCAGATTGAGTTAGATGAAAATAGTAGAAAATACATAGCTTTTACATTCAATGGGAGAAACTTGCAGTTCAAAAGATTGCCGTTTGGACTTAATGTAAGTACGTCGATATTCAAAAAGGGGTTAACTCATGTCATGGGGCCAGATGTATTATCATTTGCAATTGTATATGTCGATGACATCTGCATAGCGTCACGCACCTTTCAAGAACACATTGAACATTTGGCTAGACTTTTTTATAGATTGAGACAGTTAAATGTTAAAATTAAATTAAGTAAATCAAGTTTTTGTATGAGGGAAATAAATTTTTTGGGGTACGTTATTTCTGAGGAAGGCATCAGAGCTGACCCAGATAAAGTTAAAGTTATAGAGTCATTTCCAGAACCAAGAAACTTAAAACAATTACAAAGTTTTTTGGGACTGTGCAATTATTATAGAAAATTTAGACGTGGCTATGCAGAGTTGACTGCACAATTTAAGCATTTACTGGGAAACAACAAACTCAGTAAAGATTGGTCCTGGGGTAACAAAGAGAGAACTGTGTTTAACAAAATTAAAGAAGAATTTTTAGATTGTGTAATTTTAAAGCATCCTGATTTTAACAAGGAATTTTACATGAATACTGATGCATCTGATTTAGCTTTGGGGGTTGTTTTGTATCAAATTAATGGGGATAGTGAACACATGGTAATAGCTTTTGCAAGTAGAAGCCTTCAAGATTTTGAACTTAGATACACTATTACCGAGAAAGAATTATTAAGCATAATTTTCGCCTGTAAAAAATTTAGGAGTTACATACTAGGTAATAGAACAATTGTAAAGTCTGATCACAAGGCCTTAATGTTTTTGAAGTATTGTAAACTCACTCATGGTAGATTGTTAAGATGGATGTTGTATTTACAGGAGTACAACTTAGAAATTGAGTATTGTCCTGGAAAAGATAATGTCGTTGCAGATGCATTATCTAGAATTGATAATCATGAAGTAGTTAGAAAGAACGAAGAGGGTGTGATCAAAATTTACAATTTACAGTTAGAAAAACAACTTAAACTTAGAGACAAGACAATGAAACAATTGTTTAAGAACTTAGTTGCTGAACAAAGACTTGATATAAAATATCAAGGAATAATAAAAAGTTTGTTAGAACAAGGTGAAAATTATGATAGGCTAAAGAAATTTTTTGTAATATATCAGGATGTTTTATTTCGAAGGTATAGTGAAATGGATAGTTTCAAGATATGTGTACCAACAAAAATGATTGATACTATAATAGATGATTGTCACGGAAGATATGGTCACATAGGAGGTGGAAAATGTTATCGTATTTTAAGGGAGATCTTTAGTTTTCCAAAACTTGAGAAAGTGATAAGAACAAAGCTAAAAGTTTGCGATTTGTGTCAAAAGAGTAAAGTCAGTAACAAAAAACAAGAAGGCCTAATGATTAACATTTTGCCAGAAAAACCTTTGGATTTAGTAGCAGTTGATTTGTTTGGGGAGTTGCCTACAGGCAAGGGGGGGGGTAAAGTACATTTTTGTGGTATTAGATGTCTTTTCAAAATTTATTAAATTATATCCAGTTAAGAGGGCGGTTTTTAAAATATTAGCAGATAAAATAGTAAAGAATTATATGCAAGAAGTTGGAAAACCTAAGGTCGTCCTTAGTGACCATGGTAGTCAGTTTCAGTCGCAAGTATGGTACGAAACGCTAGGCTGGGAAGGAATCCACATACGACACACGTCAATCTACCATCCACAGAGTAATCCTAGTGAAAGATGTATGAGGGAATTAGGAAAGATGTTTAGAATATACAGCCATGAAAAACATAACAGGTGGCCTGACTACGTGGATTTCATAGAAAGATGTATCAACTATTCAGTGCACGATTCAACGAACTTTCCACCATACGAACTAATCTACAATAAAAGATGTCCTAGGATATACAATGAATTGTTGGATTTCCCAGACAATAGGGAATTAAATAGGGAAGAAAGATTGATATTAACAAAGAAATGTTTAAAAATCAAAGCTGAACAACGGAAGAAACAACATGACAAGAATGTCAAACCAATAAAGTATGAGAAGGGAGAATTGGTGTTAGTGAAAAATCACTATTTATCGTCATGCCTAAAGAAGGAAATTAAGAAGTTCTTTCTGCTCTACAGAGGACCATACAGGGTCAAAGGTGTAAAAATGGAAAACGCATATGTACTAGAGGATATGCACACAAATGAAGAAATAGGTACTTATAATGTGGTAGAGTTACGGAAGTACTACATTGCAAACCAAACCTCTACGCCGACGTAAATTATTATTAGGTGTTAGACTTTAATTAATGGCGATGTTAGTAGGTTAATACATTATGAGATAAGTACTCTATAAGATTATGATATATTGTGAATTGATAGTTATGATAACTTGATTTATTAAGAATAATGAAATATGGGTGTAGCCAGGTGTAGCTTAATACATCATTGTTGTAGGTCATCAGAGATAGCAATATTAAGTCGCATCTGGTGATTTAAGGGTAAGACGTCCCTAAAAAACGGTCAAGTAGCTGGTGTGCATCCTAACAAGGTGTACACTAGTGATTTTAGGTTGTTGGGTCCTTAAAAAACCTTCTGAATTTCGATGTTGGCCAGATGATGTGTCGCATCATGTGCACAATCCATATGATTGTTAGGTTTAGTAGTGTATATACACAAAGTTGTTCTTAGTTTATAGTTTGCTTTTCATAGGTTGTGGGTAAACCGTGAAAACCTTCTTATTGAGAGGTTGATCAATAGTGTAGGTGTTTTTAGAGGTACAAGGTGTCTACTTCGTTGTACAGGTCTAATAAATTTGGTAAATCTCGCTTAATCTTCGTAGTTAATAGGAAATTTTCTTTTTCTTTGAATGATTTAATATTAGTAAAATAGGGTAACCGAGTTTTTGAGGGGGTTACATTTAAAAGTTGGCAAATCATACATAGTTGAGTGAATGATGTATGAATGATATGTTAGATTTAAGATATACTTTGTAATGACTATTTTTGTTAATACATGTTGTAAATTTGTAAGATATTTGACTAAGAGTCGAAGAAAGTAAAAGTAAAGATATGCAAAGTAAAGTAAAGTTGAAAGTGGTTAATGAGTTCATAAAAAAGTAAAGTAAATGGTTAATTGTTATTTCAGAGCGGATACAATTTTTGTATTTCATAAAAGAAAGTTATGAATGTAAAGCAAGCTAATAAATTAATTCAATTTGAATTTTGAATTGTTATTGTGGAAGAAGAAAAGTACTTGATTGTTTATTGTTATCTCAGAGCGGATACAATTTTTGTATTTCATAAAAAAATTATGGATGTAAAGCAAACTGATAATTTATGTGAAGGTTGAATTTTTTTTTCAAAGGTGAAAAGTTATGTTGAGAAAGTATGCTGATGGTGAGCATATTTATAAAAAATGGATTGTTTTGACTTGTAATGATTGTAAATTGATTGAAAATGTTGCATATTGTATATAATTTTTTCTTTTCAGGTGAAAATTGGACTTTGTAATTTTTGTATTGTATATATTCATGAATAATGTATTACATATTTGTAATGGCAAATAATTTTGAAATGTTATTATGGTATGTGTGTATGGATGATTGTGGTAAATAATTTAATGTTTCTTGTAAATTCAATTGCAGACGAAATATTTATGTGAGGTGACTATGAATTTCTATGGTGCTTAAACTCACATATATTTCTTTTTTGTTGATTATGATTCAAATTTGCAATTTTAACCATAATCAGAGGGGTCTTTGTAATATATGTGAGTTTCAGGGATTTCAAACATTTAAATAAGGGTATAACGTAAAGGGGGTCATAATGTCAATTTTGGACATTTAGCCTATTTTAAAAAACTTAGTTATTTCATAAAAAACAATAAACATAGAACTTCAAAGGGAAATGCAGACATTTCTAATTAATAACTCAAAATAATAAATCTTACGTAATATCTTATCTCAAATTTAAATTCAATTTTGTTAAATTACTCAATTGTAACTTACGAGGTTAAAAATACAAAAACATTGAACAGTATTGGAGAGTTTGAAGGAATGGTCTACTAAATTTCTAGCCAGTGATTAATGAATATTACAGACTATTTCAGACATCGTAAGAACTAAACTTGATATGTTATGTTGGTAGCATGTGTGATTCATCTATGTGCAGAGACAGAAAATTTGACCTGAGATGTTGGTACCGATCATTAATACTGCAGGGAGACATCCCATTGGTGTCCCCTGTCCCCTGGAAAACATCACGTGATTATTACGTCATACAAGAAAGGACGCCAAAAAAGAAGGAACCTTTGTTCTCACTTGCATCAGTGACTTAGTACAGAGCAGATCTGTTTGCAGTTAGTCCTGCGAAATGTTTTTAACAAGTGCTTATTTGCGGTAGTTAAAGTACAACCACCGTTTAAATATGTTTAAAGAAGAGTAAAGACAGTGCCGAACATCGTACGATAAATACAATGTGAAGTTTGTTCGTAATTTGCCTCAAAAGTAACAACTTTGGAAGTCTGAGTAATGGCGTGGTGTCCTTTATGCATCTTTACATAAAGATTGTGCAACGAATGCTTCAGTGAACTAAAATCAACGTGGCTAGAATGCGACGAATAAAAGAGTTATGGGGTTTTCTATTTTAAATTGAATTAAATTGTGTTGTAAGTTTTCTTTTCATAAATTCATTTTTTTTTAAGTGCACTATAAAAATAAAGAACGTAAGTAATAAAAATAATTTTAATTAAGTCTGCATTGAATATATTACTAATATAACTTATTATAGTTTTAGGATGAAATGTTTAATAATTAATGTGTATGCTTGAGTGTCTGATTGCGGTAAATGAGATGACTTGCCAATTTGATTTGATTATTTTTTATATGTGTTTTTTCAATTTAAAATGATAAATTAAAGTATTAATGCCAACTACTATGCTTTCTTAATTTGAGTTTTCTCCTTTCCAGAAGTACTTTATGGTAAATTGAACCCTGTAATAATAATAATAAGGTTAAATTCAGTGTTTTTTATAAGTGATTCAAAATGGCGACAGTTGAGATTGTGAACGGTGCGTTTTGGCGGTATGCACTCTGTGTGTAGAAACATAGATGGCGTACTTCTAAGATGATCTGTCCTGAGCAATCAACTGTACGCACAGATGTAATAAGTTAATGCGTAACAGATATTTAGTAGTCAACTCTGGTAGACACAGATCTGACTACAACATAACCTAATTTCAATTTTGGGGTTATGTTTGATTGATTTTATTGTGATTAAGGGAATAAAGTGTTGTGATATTTTGAAGTGATAATTTAATTATAGTAGTTTACGCAACGATTGTATTATGAAGGCCTTTAAGCCACGAGTGAGATGTAAGTTGGAACACGAGCGAAGCGAGTGTTCTAAATATCTCACGAGTGGCTTAAAGGCTGAATACAATCGTTGCGTACACTACTTTATCTACGACCAAAAATATACAGGGTGTAAAAAAATAAGAAGTGTGTAATAATTCTTCAATTTGAATAGACCAAAGCGAACTAGGTTTCTTATCTTGGGCCAATTCCTCAAAATACGCAATGAAAACATTCTCGGAAAACGAACTAACACCATTTCTAGTTTTCCACTCCATAAACTGGTTATAAACCTTTTCATAACGAAATTTAGATTTTTCTGGCAACAAATTGTTCAGAGCCGAATTTGCTTTTGTATTAATTTCCTCTGGAGTTAAACAAAATTCATCACTATCACTCATGTTTTCGGAATGCGTCAACTCACGTTTGAGGTTAGTTACAATAACACACTAACATCCGGAACGTATGGGTACAATCAGCTGATGTACGAATAGCGTTATTTTTATTACAACTCTACTTCCGCCAAATGACGAGCTCTCATTGGTCTAGAGCCTATTATGTAAAGTGACTCCTGTTAGGTAAAGATATCATTACCTAATCGGGTTGGCTTTTGGTTTGTAATGTACCTCTTTCTGATGTTACTTGTAATAGCGTTATTGGTGTTTATTGCAATGGTCGTAGATAAAATAAGTAAAGTATATGGATTGAAGATAGGATATAATAAATAATTGTTACGCAGTAAAGGTTATTTTTTTTATTAAAATTAACTTAGAAATATTTTTGTCAAAATTGATTATTTATTTTTATTTTTTTTATTTTCTATTAATAAATTTGTTTGTAAACGGCTAGCATAAGCGCAGCACGTTACAATCCCTAAAATATACAATATATGGTTTTAAAAATAAAACTTCACAGTTTTTATCTATGTCCAATTCAATACATTTAGATTTCATAGGTTGGTACAACAAATCATAAAACTGAACACATTCAGAATGTTACGCGACGTAGTTTGACTCAGGTTTGTCTTCAGTTATAACATTGGTTTTGTGTTCTTTTATGGTTATTACAGTTTACAAAATAGTGTTATATTGTGTTTTAGTTATAAATAAATAAGTGTAGATTGTGTTTGAGTGAAATTAGGCTTATAACAATGTTCTAATAAAACGGTAAGTGAATAAATAAGATAACGTAGAAATAAGTTTTTAGGTTAAATTGCCGAAATGATATTTTGATTTTTCATACAAAATATAAAGTTACTTGAAACTGGGTAGAATGCTATTCGATTCTACATTTCATTCTCGAATTTTTTGTATAAAAAAACCATTGTTTGAAGTAAAAAAAACTGTATAGGCCTAGTCACTTTGAACTTAGTCTGATTTGCAGGTTATGTAGTAAAAACGTTCAAAGTGTTATTTTGAACTAAACAATATTGTGAAATTGAAATATATTTTTACATATTTCTATTTAGAACTAAATTATAAAACTTTTATGTATTTTGAAAAAAAATACAAAAATAAATAAATAAATAAATGTATTTATTTCCTCAATCTGCTACAAATTAATAACAATCATTCTTTTTTTTATACATAATTAAACAAAAGTCACCAAAATACAAAAATAACTAAACACATGTCCAAGTTCAAACACTGAAATAAACTTGCCAAGACTGATGTCAACGTAACACTAAATACATAAAAACTAAATAAATATATTATAAGATTTACACATACAAAAATAGGAGTATTATACATACAAAAATAGGATAAAAAACAAAAGAAATATGGTCTTACTTATATTGATCAGTCAAACAAAACTAAAGAACAAAAGAATGTTGGTGTATACAAGATTATCAGAACTATAAACTACAATCTACTTAGAATTTTAAACCATATATGTTTTATACCATCAGAATGAGAAAATTTAGGGCCTTCAAGGCATTTTGCCCATTTGAAGGTTCCTATTTCTTAATATTGTTGTTTTTTAAGAAGCGTTCAGATAGTGAAAGTAAATTACTACTATTTTGAATTATTTTTTCGGCCACTTTAATAAACTTTTAAATCATATTATAATTTATTGAATTCAAACTATTAATTGTTAACTAAAATTTGGTGCTTCCAATGTAAACATTATTCCAAAGAACAATATATCCATAATTAAAAAAATAAAATAAACTAAACATAATAAATAACAATTTATTCATCTATAATGTAATTCTTCTGAAGTTGATTTTTTTTTAAATATGAATTATAAAATTAAGGTAAGCTATAATACGTTATAAGATTTGCTTTGAGGTTATAAAATGAAAATAAATACAACCTTTTATCAACAATGAATTTATTCATTTATAAAAATTAAAAGAAGATACCCATTCGTTTAACCTCGTAAACATACGTACATCTTCGTATAACAAATAAATATATTTGAGTATTAATGTCTTTACTATAATATTAATAATTTCTAAATCATTTAATAATCAATATGAAATAAAACCAATTAAAAGATAACATTTGTATCTTTATCTTGATATATAATTTTATTAAGGCCTACATTAATACAACATTTTACAAAAAGCCTACAGTTTTAAATAGGCCTACAGGATACCTTTAAAAACTCATTATAACACACAAAGTTCTTGATATATAATTAAGGTCTACATAAATACAACATTTTACAAATAGGCCTACAGGATACCTTTAAAAACTCACTGTAACAACCAAAGCTATAGTTTGTCTGATATATATAAAATTGATCAGCCATGCGGTGATTTTTCACGGGATCTTACTACAAGTCAATACAATGTTTTTCATGGTAGTTGGCAACTGTATTACTTATACGAGGAAATGGTCTTTCCATTAACAGTTTATTTCAAATTTTAAATGAATTATTAGTATTTATAATTTTAAGGTTAGGTTTTTATTAAAGTGTAGACCTGAGCCTTGCTGACTACACAACGGGTTCCAACAGGGAGTAGGGGGGAGGGGGTTGTCGTGCGGAGCACTCAGGGGTCTCCCCTAGTTAACATTAAAACTCATTGTAAGACAAATTGGTAAATGAAAAACTCAAACATAACCTCATAGAATACAACTAACTTTCAATAAACATATATGGTCAAAATCAAATAGGTTTATTAAAAAAGCAGGTTAGCTAACTTTATACATTATTAAACAATGTAGGAATGTAGTTTTGTACTATGGAAAAGTTCCTCTTTGTCTAATTTTAAAGTTTTTTTGAAGGCCTGTAAAGATTCGGTTTGACTGTTTTTCACTGCAACTAGCTAGTTCTGGAACTCAATTCATGAAAGTCTCCATCTTGCATGCCAGCAATTAGACGGATTTGTAACAGTTTAGCCATTTGTATGAAGGC
>JAGFPH010000760.1:35422-50170 GCA_018207615.1 Philaenus spumarius | reverse complement strand
AGAATAATCACATTCACTGCATTTAAATTGTTTTCCTACCCTAGTAGTAGTTGGTTGTGAAGTCTTAACACATACTGAATGTTGTCTCATTGGATCGTTATTGTAGTATGGAGAAGAAATTCTCTGGTACTCGTTGCCTTCAGAATCTGGAACAATTTTCAAAGTTATTAGCTCAAGAAACAAAAAATGTTCAGTAACGGAAGAAAAAAGTTCAACTTTAGGCCTACACAAAAAGTAGTAAACATTTTTTGTAATTTTTTCAAAATGTACAAAAGTTTTGTAATTTAGTTCTGAATAGAAGTGTATAAAAATATCATATATATCAATTTTAAATGTCTTTTTTTGAAAACACCAGATTTGATGTTCCTACTGCAAGACTGCTAACAAAACTTGGCCTAGTTTGAATAGTAATTTAGGAGTATAATTTGCCAGAAAATGAAATATTATTATAACAAAGTGTAGAGAATAAATCATAGAATTGAACTGTATACTTAAAAATTCTTATTTTATAAACTCATTTCACTTTGTTTTACTTGTTCCAGAAAATTACAATAAACGGACAAAAGTTCTCACGGAGCTAGTCTATATATATATCCTGTGTGTCTAGACTATGGGAACAACGCATAGTTAGACAGTGAGAACTGCGTGTATTGATTTCAACAAATGTCTCTATTTCCCAGAACTATACGAATAAAATCCGAACACTGAATGTGGTTTATTTTACAACAAACTGTAGGTTGGACTTTTCTCTTCAAATTGATATAAGTATCACTATAGAAATGTATCGAATTGTAATAGATATATCGATTGCAAAATGTGCTTTCTCATTGGTTGAAAACTGTCCAATTGCAAGGGTTTAAAAAAAACTTTATATTTTCAAAACTAAAAAAGTGTTGACTGATTTTAAGGCAGTTTTAGAAAGTTAAAATCTTGACGAATCCAAAACAATCTTTATATTATTTTTAAAACAATTCTGTCAAACGATACTGAGCCTTAGAGAAGTGACAAAGTTGAGTAATTTGTTTGTGTTATCTCGTGCGGCATTAGCATTTTTGGAAAACTACAATTTTAAAACGATGTATACATATGTAAATATATGTTTTAGAACAAATTTGTGAATACAAAAATTAGAGTTTAAATCATTTCCTTTCTAATGGTTTTTATTTTATTACGATTAGATGATTTTTAGTGAGTAAAATATTCAATACAAGTTATGTTGTCACAGACTACTCAATTCACTACGGCAGTGCGCTGAGAAGTCTCAATTTGAGACTTCCAACAGATTGGAACGGCCAATCGACCGATCCAATTGGGGTTAATTAATTACATTAATTAAAATAAATTCAGAGTCAATATAACCAAAGATTAAAGCCAAAGGGTGTCAAAAAAGCCCAAAAATATGATAAAAAAGTAGTTTCTAATGTGAAAATAGTATTTATCAATAATTTTGAAGAATTAACTAAAATTGTGTTAGTTAAATAAGTGCAGACTATGACGTAGGCTTTAGCGACAAAGTCGAACAAAAACCTTGCAGGATCTGACAGGCATTGACTTGTCCAGTCTTGTCTAAATTTGGTAGAAATGAATTAACATTGGAAGATAGGGGTTTGTAATTTTATTAAAAGAAGTTGTTATTATTAGATTTATGTTGAAAGGAGAGTTAAATAAGCAAGTAGTAATAAAAATAAATTTGTTATGATAATTTGTTAAAAAGTTATAGACAAAAACGTAAGCGTAAACAAATCGATTTTGCAGAATTTAAATAAAATCCAAAAACAAAGTAGAGTAATTTGTAGAGTTAAAAAGGGTTAAGAAAATAAAGTAATAAAAAATATAAAGTTATAAAGTTTAATAGCTTAAAAATAAAGTGTAAAGTCATTCTTGGGCATAAAAAGGCTAATAACTCATAAAGTTCAAATGTAATTATATCATAAAAAATAGCATTTAATAGAGTCAATAATAGGGCATAATCAAGCCGAAGTTCAATATATATAAATAAATAGTTTTTTAAAAATAAAATAAATTAATAAAACATTTTATTAATTCAAAATAAATACAAGGGAGATTAATAAAAGGGAAATATTGATAAAATAGAGTATATATATGTGTAATAAATTGTAATGCCATGTGAGATATGAAAAGAGCTTTAAAGGGGGGGAATGAGACGCCGAAAACCAAACGAAGCCAATTAGAGTAACAACAAGCTGAATAACTAGACAACCAAACAAGCTATCAAAAAACCAACAACAGATTAGCGCGTTTCAAGACCAACCGAAGAAGATACAAGCAAGAAAAAATGGAAAATTTCAAATTTACAGGAAATAAATTTCAAAATTTAAGCAAAACTAACGAAGTCTATAACTCAAGAAGGAAGAGGAGTAGAAACGCCATTCGAATTCCAGGGAAACCAGAAAACGTCAACTAATCCATAGAAGTCAACAAAATCAAAATCCGACCACGCAAAAAGAAGTTATAGAGTTTGGATGAAATCAAAGTCAATTTCGCAAAACGACAGGCACGGACATGAAGTCAAGCCCGAAGCTGCGAGGGGGAAGTGACGTCATCGGATCTACTACGAAGAGCAAAACAGACCGCACATTGTAATTCAATAAATGAAGATAATAATTAAATTAGGCCTAATCGATGGGAAATAAAGGCACTAAAATTCATCAAATAAATCAGGAAATATATTAAGACCAAAAAATATATTTCTAAAGCAAGAAATCAGGATTTCTTGTTACATAGAGGAAGATGCTGGTTTGACAAGGGAAAAGTCGAGAAGAGAAGCTTGCATCCCCTCTAACTTCAGTTTAGCACGAAGCGCCAACGAGTAAACAGCTGACCGAGCTCCGAGGGTACTTAAAAGAAAGGCGTAGGGCGATCAGTTTCGGTGTGCGTTCATTCTAAGCTCCGGCCTAAAGCTAAGTCGGGTCGTGATAATTTCGGGAGAAGAATATCCATATAAACGGCCTATCTTGCCAAAAGATACTACAATCAACTAGGAGAGGACAACTTTAATTAAGTCTAGGAGAAGACAACTGTAAGCCGAAGAAACCATTCTGGGGACCAAGGAGAACAACTTTAAATCGCTGGAAATCGACAGAAGGAATTACGCGTCGAACTTCTTGTGTTCTGTAAGTGGCAAACGATCATTGTTACTTATAATTTTAAATAAATCCCTTTTTTACAAAATAATAAATAAATTAAATTAAATAAATAAATTCAAGTAAATTCTGGGGAAATTGAATAAAGTAAACTCGTTTAGTAAATTTCATTACTCACAATGGCAAATCGTCGTATGTAAATAATATAATCATTAATATACAAATTTTAATTAATTAATTAATTAATCACTTTGCTACTTTTCAATATATGTAATTATAAGTTAAAGATTAATAAATTTCATTGTGTTTTTGAAAATAATAATTTGTTGTTTCAAAGTTAATGGATTTATGTTAATTAATAAATCGTTTTTGTGTTTTCAATAGAAAAATTTTGAATATATAATTTACAAATCCAATCAAATTAATCCTAAAACCATTCAGTGCTCTAGTGTAATTAAGTCAGCAGGTGAGGTATTCACGGATCACTACAAATTTAACTCCAAAGGGAACGATCCCGAAAAAGAGTCTAGAATTGAGCTAGTGTACTACACAAAAGACAAAAAAGGTCTAACTAATTTAAATTTAAAAAACTTAAGAATAGGAAACAAAAAGTTTTCCTTTTCTTGCCCTCGCCAAACCTCTCAAATTGTTCTAACGGGGTAGTACAACGGAACAACGTCAAATAAGGCCTGAAAACACTTGGGTGTTATTTGATGAGGGAAAGTGTTAAAGTTAACAACAAAAGGTTGTGTTTATTGAAAAAATTAAAAGGGTAGGGAGGTTTGCGCGTGGCAAGATGTAGGGTTAAAGTTCCTCAGCTCCAGAGTAGAGTCAACTACCCCACTGGAATCAGCTGTTAAGTACCTGTTAATTAGTTGAAAATTTTTACTTAAGCCTATAATAGACGAAAACTACCTTTTTACACTGTCTGTTTGTAATTTTATGGGTTACATTATTATAAAATATAAAAAAAATGTATAAACAAATTTCAAAGTTCAAACATCATGTATTTTAAGTTTAAATCATGTAAGATAAGAAATTATTTATTATTCATTATTATATTACTTTATTATTATTTAAAATCATTTATTAAACAAAATAAATGATTTCAAAACCTCAAATTATATCTAAATGTAAATAAAAATAACATAATGTGTCAAGATGGCGGTCCAATGTTATTTTACTATGTAACACTTTGTTTAGCCTAATTTTATTAATTTTGGGTTCGATCACTGTGGAAGTACTTGGAATTATGAATTGTGGGCATTAATGAAAGTTAGACAGACATGATGGCAGACTTTGAGTGTTTAATGTGACATATTAAAATTAGGCAAACAATAAGAAAAAAACAAAAGTACATTTATTTGAAATGAATAAAACGCCTAATTCAAATTACATATGATTATTTTTTTTAAATGCAGACTAAAATAGAATTGTTAACATAACCAAATGTTTATACTTGAACAGAACTTATTGTGAACGAGTTCAATTTCACATGGCACTTTTTCTTTTTATATAATGTTCAGAACTACGTTCAGAATGATGAACTAGTGAAACCGCATACCTTCTGTGGCTTAAAATTCAATGCTCTAGTGGATTGAGAGGTTTATATATGAAGGGACGCGAGATCAAGTTAATAAACAGAATGCCACTTACTAAGTAGAAATTTCAGTGAATTGTTCCTTCAAAATTACCTTGAGCACTCCACTTGACATTAAAAAAGGATTGTAAAAAGAAGTTACAAGATAAAAAATTTGAGATATTCAGTTTGTCTTTATATTGAATTTAAGAATGAGTAAATATAATATATATTTGTGTTCTTTATCCAGTTTATTAAGTTAGTTACATTGTTAAGGCATCCATTGAATTTGTATATATTTTGAATGGTAATGGCACTGTGGCTGATCTCTTTCTTTCTTTTTCCTTTAATTTCTAGATTTAAAAATAATGATCGTAAATCCTACTCAGGCATTTGTGCCTAAGGATTATCTATTCTTCACTTGGTAGCATGAATTTGAATGTAAAGAAAATCTTTGTTTTGTTCCTTTCTCGATATCAAGTGTATGTGTTATTTTTATTGTATTCTAAATTATTATTATTTTGTATCTTGATTGTGAAGAAATATATGTTATTATTATTATTATATGACAGTGTAATGTAACTTATATAGAAAAAAAAAACTGAAAACACATATACCAAATGACATTAAAAAACACTTAATACTTAAGATAAACATACAGGTTTTGAAATATAAACAAAGCGAATGGCATTTACGCACTGTACTGCGATTTTATATTTAATAAGAACGAGCGTGTATGCAACAGATGAATTTAAATGTTTTAGCGAAGAAAGAAACACATTTAAACTATGGTTAACGGTATAATGTTTGAGTGAGATGCACAAGGATCATGACTGTCTTTCTTAAAGACTAATGGCTGCACATTCTGCTTAGTTATGATGAAAAGACTATAGGTTGCGTACAAGTAGAAATATCAGCTGTAACTTAGAGTGGACTTGTGTGATTATTTAGGATTAGAGTGATGTGGAGTCGTGAATTGTAAGGTCCAATGTTCCGTTAAGAAATAGCGCGGGTGTATTAAATATGAAAGTATTTATATGTAACTACTGTTACGAATTGATGGTGTGTGTATTAAAAGATATATAGTAGTTATATTCAGTTTTAGAGTTAGTGTGTTTAGTGTAAAGATATTACTTTGCGTAAGACAGATGGAGGTAAACCAGGAAGCATAATAAGGAAGGATGAGCTTGGCGGAGAAGTGTTTTTGTGTTGCACGTAAGACCAGTGTAGTTTGTCAACACGGAAGTTAGATGGGTTATATAAGCATAACCCTAATCTAGATTGGAGGGCCAGTCTGTTAAACTGTGGGGCCGGGAGCTAGGTCAGTTAGCTAAGGACGTTGGTCCGAGATTTGGCCAAGTATTGTGATGAGAAGCTAAGGGTTGGAAGCTGGACAGCAAGAGACAAGTCATCACTACGAGAAGTCTACACGAGATTGATGGACAAAACCGGTACTGCAATAGAACGATATTTGAGTGTTTGAGTGAGTAACAGAATACTTAGTCTATCGATAGCACATCGAGTTTGGAGTCAAAAGTTTAATTAAAGTAAATCCAGTAGTTTTGTTTACCAAGTTTTTTTTCAGTCTGTCATACGAAAGTAGTATCTAGTAAAGGAAATGTACGTAGATCATAAGTAAAGGCTAATGTGTCAAATTATATATGTATGTGTTATTGGGTTGTATGAGTATAAATATAGAGAGATAAGTATTACCACTGAACCACTGGATTGTTATTATTGATCTGTCCCTTTGTTACTAACATATTTACTTAGAGTTTGAACTCAGGTAATAAGGGTAGAATATTTTACCCCTAACAAAGTGGTGTATCCGCCGGGAATTTACTTTGTTTTATTTTGTTAGG
This sequence comes from Philaenus spumarius, assembly GCA_018207615.1. Classification (NCBI taxonomy): domain Eukaryota; kingdom Metazoa; phylum Arthropoda; class Insecta; order Hemiptera; family Aphrophoridae; genus Philaenus; species Philaenus spumarius. The sequence continues at coordinate 43,625 of JAGFPH010000760.1, read as the reverse complement.
TTTACAATCCAGTGGTTCAGTGGTAATACTTATCTCTCTATATTTATATTCATACAATCCAATAACACAAATATATATAATTTGACACATTAGCCTTTACTTATGATCTACATACATTTCATAATGTATGTTAAACTTTTAACTCCAAACTCAATGTGCTATCGATAGACTAAGTATTCTGTTACTCACTCAAACACTCAAATATCGTTCTATTGCAGAACCGGTTTCGTCCATCAATCTCGTGTAGACTTCTCGTAGTGATGACTTGTCTCTTGCTGTCCAGCTTTCAACCCTTAGCTTCTCAATCACAATACTTGGCCAAATCTCGGACCAACGTCCTTAGCTAACTGGCCTAGCTCCCGGCCCCACACTTTAACAGACTGGCCCTCCAATCTAGATTAGGGTTATGCCTATATAACCGATCTAACTTCCGTGTTGACAAACTACACTGTTCTTACGTACAACACAAAAACACTTCCGTCAAGCTCATCCTTCCTTATTATGCTTCCTTGTTTACCTCCATCTGTCTTACGCAAAGTAATATCTTTACACTAAACATACTAACTCTAATACTGAATATAACTACTATATATCTTTTAATACACACACCATCAATTCATAACACTACAGTAAGATTGTTACACTAGGTTTGTTAGGAACTGCACAGTACTGATTATTGAAGACCTTTTCAATGTTTACTAAATACGATTAACACATTATCCTTTGCAATCCGCTGTCCTGAAGCCTAGTTTAACACACCTGAAGTTCGCATCACATCACCTATACAACTATGCAGTGTGAGTCAAAATTATGGATACACGCATCCTGTTAAATATTAAATGGATAAAGATCTTATGATAATGTAAGGAATTTATTTAATGACACTTATCCTAATCGAAACCCAGTATATAAATCAGGAGTTCAAAAAACTATCCAACTTTCCAGGAAACAGGCAGCGTTAAAGGAAACAGGCAGCGTTAAAGACCGCCCCAAAAATGGAAGACCAAAATCGGTTACAAACGAAGCATTGTCACTTGACGTTTTACAGTCTGTTGTAGAAGGTCTTCATGCCTCAACAAGAAATGTTTCCCTAATGTTAGGTATATCTCAAACATCAGTTTGTAGAGTTTTAAATGGCGGTGGTTATAAAGCGTACACAATTCGTTTAGTTCAAGAGCTAAGTGTGGACGATTTTGATCGTCGATTAGAATTTTGTGAACTAATGATGAGGTACATTCACAACAATACAATTACAAGAACAACATTGCTTCCTCAGACGAAGCAACTTTCATGTTAAACGGTAACATTAACAGACACAATTTGTCATTATTGGGCTGATGTTAACCCTCGTTGGATGAGAGAGCAACACACTTAGCACCCTGAAAAATTTAACAATTGGCTTTGCATTGTGAGGTATCAGTTTGTTGGGCCCTTTTTTATTGATGGCAATCTTAATGAATTTGTATACCAGGAAATACTACAAAATCAGATTGATCAAGCTATGCAAGCAGCAACCAACAACTGCAATCAACTTTGATTCCAGCAGGATAGAGCACCTCCACACTATGGCCTGCATGTCCGCGAGTATTTAAACATTATGTAATCTCAGCCATATATTATTTGTTTAACGATCTCCATACGGAGTGAGACTTAAGTTATGTTGTGTTTTGTGTTGGTGTTGTGTTTTTAGGTCTCCTGAGGATGGTCGAATGACCGAAATCGTGATAGAGACATATGGTAAGATTATATCTTAACTTGGATTATTTGACAATTCTAAACATTTGATTTAAACAATATTTTTCCAAATTGCTGGATAGGCAGAAGAGGAAGTATCGAGTGGCCACCAAGATCACTAGATCTATCTCCACTGGACTACTTTCTGTGGGGTCACATTAGAAACAAAGTGTATAAAACGAAACCCCAGTGCATTAATGACCTTAGGAACAGAGTAGCGCAAATTAAAAAAATCCAGCGTGAATCCATACAACGTGCCGTTTCAAGTTTTTACGACAGGCATGAACATTGTCAAACTGTCCTGGGGCAGCAGTTTGAACAACTGTTATAAAAAACACAGGTTAGTAAGTTGAAGTCGTTTTATTGTTTAATGTAATTGTAATTTACTAGTGCTATTGTAATACATTATAAAAAGAAGTCTATTTTATTAGCTGTTGATTTATCTGTTTCACAAATTCATTGCTTTCAAAAGTATTAGAACCAGGTTCTGAAAAATTCAATGAGCTGGCATTTTATACTGGGTTGAGATAGAAAGCTTTAGTTTCCACTGTCCTTTTTCTTTAATCAAGACCTTTAAAATGAGGTGTCACTTAATGGGTCTTTACATTTAAAAAATTTGAACTGCCCCCCCCCCCCAAAAAATCCCATTTTGGGGAAATGGGCAAAGTTGTAATAGTGACTAAAAAGTTCACTTTTATTTTCTAGAAAGGTGACCTAAGTTTCATTTTTCTGTCTTTATCCATTTAAAATTTAACAGGGTGTATCCATACTTTTGACTCGTACTGTAAAAATTAAAAAAAATTCTTTTATCGTCAACAAATTTCATTACTCGCTGATCTCTGAATATTATCATGAACAATACATTACTTTGTTCAGATAGTTACATTAAAAAATTAAATCGTGTAATACGGTGACTTGCGCCCTGTCCTTTGAATCATATCTAGAATAAGGACATTCGTGGCTATAACATCAGAAATGCTTTCAAGTATCAAGCAGACCAGCAAAGGATAGGTCTTTACAGAAAACTGCCGTCACAAATGAGGGCAGAACTTGTTAGTAAACTTCCCGAAAAAGAAAAAGAATTTAATTAGATATATATAATTCTTTTAAATACAGCCTTAAGCGATTGCTCTTGTCTGTGTCATTTTGCTTGGTGGAAAAATTTCTAAGCTATGTTTTTGGTAGCTCTGTCTGAGGAGGTGGCCTTCGCATCACGGATATGCTGCATAAATTGTAGTGTGCTCTAGGCACATTTTGTTTTAGTTATGTACATTTTAATGTATTTTGTTGTAATTGTTAAAATTTCTAATGACTGATGTGACACGGTTATTGATGTAACTGAAATGACTAAACTAGAGACTTTTACCATATTTATTTGTATTTCAATTGTGTATTTTCAATACAATTTATTACTATAAGAATAATAATGTATAAATAGTTATAGGTGTGATACTTGTTATGCAATACGTTTGTCAAAAAGCAATAGAAATAAATTAAATGAAATACTACGCAGTTAGAAAGTGTAAAGACTAAACTTACCATTGGTGTTGTAACTGCTTGATGACTGGGCTGACTCATAGTATGGAAGCAAACTGGTCTGAAAATAAACAGGGAAAACTATAAATATTCAAGCTAAGGCATAAGTGTTCCCTTAAACAAAGTAGTAGTTATAGCTCCTTGACTGGTAGCGTGGGAAACCTGAGACATATTACTAACAATAAAATATCTGTGAAACACAAATTAAAACTTTTGTCAAAGTAACTGAAAGTAAATGTGAGGATGTTAGTGTTAAGTCTACTATTTACACATTTTTTAAGTTACAAAATTAATTCCAGAATCACCCGAAATAAAAAATAAATTAAGAAAAAAGTCGAATATTAAAAATTGACAACAACATGAGGCGAGAAGGCATTACTGAGAAGCAGGAAGGACAGGACGAAGCTTATGGGGACCATTAACAAAATATTTGTACCTACACGTTAGTCAATATCACTTACTTTCTGTAAAGTATGTGATTTCAAGAATAAGTAAAAATTTTGGAAGGATTTTGGTAAAGATAAAATAACACATGATGTAACAATAATAATTAACCAAATAATTATTATCAAAATTGCATAGTGCAGACAACTAATAGATCTAGTTACTAATAAAAAAGTCAATGTTTGTTGGCAAAAAGTGAAAAGAAGCCAGAGAGTTATTTTACAGTCAATAAAATGGAGAAACACAGTCAACCTAGAAGGTATTCCATAGGCTAGTTTTAGACAACAGACAGAACTGTGTCGCTGTTTACAGGTACAGCGCAGTAAAATGCACCATGTTTGGACTTCTAGAACAAAAAGGTCAGATTTATTCAAAGCCTGGAAGAGAGCAGACGCTGGAAAAACGACGCTGTTCATGTTCGTCATAAATATAAAAATTAATTTTGAACTGTTTAAACAATCATTATATCTTTGTGAAGGACACTTTTTAAAGCTTGAAAGAGAGCAGACGTGTGTCACGGATCTTACTGAAAACTCTAGATAAAATATATATAAATATAATATAAATATTATGAATCAAAGTAGATATAATATACAAAAGACAGAAAAACGTAAATTTAAAAAAAAAAATTAGATATTTAAAAGTAAAATTTGACATCTAAATAAGCAGACAAACTAATAACAGTAAATATGAACCAATACAATACTCCCTCTATAATCCAACACTTCACTTCTCCAGCCCTGTCAGTAGTCCAGCGTTTTTATACAGGCAGCTACCAAGCGGAAGTGACTGTACAGTTGAATCGCTGGTACTTGGCACTTTTTATATCACACAAAAACCTAGTTTCACCCCCCCACCATAAATGACGTGTTTCTGTTTCACCCTTACACAGCACTCAGCAAAGTGAAAAAATAAGCTTTGTGCAACACTGTAGCCTCTAGCCGAGTGTTACTATGCTGTAGGCTCAAGCCAGGAATGTAGGTAAACCTCAAGTGCCAACAACATTTCTATTAATACGTAGCCGATGTTTTAGTTAAACGTGGGGCAGTTTAGACAGAGTATTAATAAGTAGCCGATGTCTTAGTAAGACGTATATCACAATGATATCAAATGGAGCAGTTTAGACAGAGTATTAACCCTTTCCACTCGAATTACTGGGGACCTAGTGTTGCTATCAGGTCAGATTAATTTTAAGTGAATATTGCACTGTAACATGTTTACTAAAAAAAAAAAAAAATATTTCTGTCAGTTCTAAAAGGTTGATTTTTTTTGTAGTTTCTTCTATGACTAAAGTATAGATTAGTATGAAAAAAAAACATATATTTTTATTTTCAAGTAGGCCTATATGTTTTAAATTTTTATTTATTGAAAAAAATATAAATTTGTAACAAAAAACCAGAATAAACAAGAATTTTGGAAAATTTTCAATGGGAAGACCTATATTTGTTGCTTGTTTTTTGTTGTCTATATCATTATAAACAAAATTAAGTGGTTTACACATGTTTTAGACACAATAATAAATTATTTAAAAAAATATAATTGAAAAACAAGTTTTTTGTAAAAAATTAGTTTTTATGAAAACAATTAGTTTTGACACCAACTTGTACAAAATTGTCTCAACTATTTATTATATTGCTTAACAACAGTATTATGTAGATCAAAACTAGTAAGAAAAGCTTTTTTCAGAACTGATTGGTAATATTTTAATCACTCAGGTTCGAACCAAAAGTTCCGTCGCCACTAACATCATTTTGTAACAAACTGCCTTCGTCTTCGTTCATTTTATTTCACAACAATCATTATTATTATAAAAAGAACAATATTCAAAAATAAACTGTGAAATTACACACGATAACCTAGTACAACAAAACTAAACAACGAGTAAGCTCACTAAAACGCTGCTTAGTAAGTGGGAACCAAACAACGGCGAGAGCAGACAGCTGTTTACAGACCGGCCAAAGACGGCAAACATTACATTTTCTAAGATTTATTTACCACAGAAACTGAACTCAAATGGTCCTAAAAAAATTCCACAGATAGCAGCACATCTCAAACTTCAAATGCAATCAAAGAACATTATCATAGCGAGTTCGGGGCTCACCCGACATAGGAGTTCAAGTGGAAAGGGTTAATACGTAGCCGATGACTTAGTAAAACGTATCTCACAATGACATCAAATGGAGCAGTTTAGACAGAGTATTAATACGTAGGCGATCACTTAGTAAGAAGTATCTCACAATGATATCAAATTGGGGCAGTTTAGACAGAGTAACGTAGCCATTAACTTAGTGCAACATGTCTTACAACAATATCAAATGGGGCAGTTTATGATGTGTTGATTCCTAGATTTTAATAAAATTGTTCTGCTTTATAAAACTGACAATAATTTAGTAATCTATAAAAATTGAATTTTTCAATAATTCATACTGCCTACAATATACTTACATACGTTACAAATGACATATAATCTACTCACATCTTTCATCTCACTAATGTCCAATGGATCACGTTCATTTAATGAAGACTCAGACCTACAAACACACAAACATTTTATTTAATCACACTTTGTAAAAAGAATGTTAAGAGACTTATTCCAAACTAGAAAACCATATCAATTTGTCTTAGAACAGAAGTAACACTGAGGAAATTAAACAAAATTGATAGATACACTGGCCACACTAAAGTTGAATTTTAAACCATATTTAAAGATTTTTGATTTGCATAGAAAAAAAATTTACTAGATTTGCATTTTGTCACGAGCTGCTAGGGGGTGAAAATGTAGTAACAACCCCTATAAAAATGTAGATTGTTATACTTTCCTTAAAGATAGAGAATAAACCGTTAATAAATTAAGGAATTTAAAACTAAAAAACTCCTCCTTAATGTTACATCCTATTAAAAATAAATTTAAGACATATTAGAATTCAGTAGTAGGGCTTATTTATATAAAATAACATGATTGCATTTGCTTTGATGCGAATCACAGCGGAGGATGGCAAGCGAAGCTAGCAGGGACAGAGCCCTCTAGTTAAAAATAAATACATTTAATTAAAATGCATGGTCGGTGACAGCTCTCAGTCGGGCTCGATTGTCAACTGATCATTTTATCTGGTCACTACATAATAGTCTTCGGTATTGTGAGAAGGATTTAAAAAAAATTATAAGTCTGTACATTGGGATGTGCTGGATTGGTATCTATGTGATTAATTCAAAGATGAGAATTAAATTGTTAAGTAGAGAGTCGAGATTGGATTTTTGTAGTTTGTATATATAGTATGGAACTCTATTGTATTCATTAAAGGACCTTTTTTGCAGTGATATAGAATTTTTAGATTTTTGTTAAAGTCTGTATATTTGTGGTTGGTATCAATTCGATGTTCTGAAAAATTGGAATCTATTTTCTTAGTGGCGGTTAGTTTAAGTGTTTGGTGGTGTGTTTAGGTGTTTGTGTAATAGCAATTATGTAGCAAATATGTACTACATATTTTGATAATGACTGGCAAGTAGTTCAAACACGTCATGTAGAAAAAAGAAGAAACTACAAGAATATAATTAATAAGGATTGTTCGACAGCATCGCAAAAAAAAAGAAGGTAATTATAACTACCTATAATAATTATTAACAATCCACAATTAATTAAATGAACGCATATTTCACCTTGAAATTGTGTTTAGCCGAGGGGGCTGTAGATCACTGACAACTCACAGGATTTAATTCTTGAAACATCACGATCATAGAACAACCACACACGGGTAATTAGCTTATTATAAGCTAGATACTAGTAGGATATAAGCCCGACAGTCTTATTCACCCATAACCCTATTTCACTTACATTACGGGACTACTCACTATCATAACGGCCCTCGAGAACCTGTAGCCACGCACAGTAGCCTTACCCGGTCATAATTATAAATTTAAATACAATCACCAACATTTAGGCCTTATTTGTAGTCAGTCCCGTCAAAGTCGGCCTACTGCTAGAAAAAAGCTTATGAGATCTGCTACCAATGCCTACTCGATCCTCATCGCACTCTACATAGATATTCCGTGGCACACTCAGTGATTGACCCTCAATCCAAAGCCTGATCCTAAACGCGTCACAAATTTAAAGGCCTAGTTTGAAAAAAAAGTAAATGTGGGCGGTCGTGGGACCGCCGCCAGAAAAGAAGTTCATCACACTTTTTTGTCAATTCTTTATGTAAATTAAATTATTGTATGTAGGCCTATATTTAATTTATTTTACCAGACTTAATGGCAACATATACACACATTATTTTAATCTTTCAATTGCCGTTTATTATTAGATTGTTTTTTATACAAATATTTACTGTTTCTATATGTTTTATGTTATTATAATAAAGGTGTAGAATTAATTATACCATCAAAGCTAAGACGGTTAACACAGTTAAATGTCCATTCATTGTAAATACATTCAATAAACATAAAATGTTGGTTCATCAGTCTAGGCCTAACCTAAAATTATTATGTG
>JAGFPH010000760.1:0-15005 GCA_018207615.1 Philaenus spumarius | reverse complement strand
TGTTGAGACAGGCAGTGTCAAGTTTGAACACGTTCTGACTTGTCAGTTAGCTTCCTGAGCCGCTAGAGTGAGGCATGTTTAGGCCTACCGTGTCTGTCATGCACAACAAGGGTTCGTTCCAAGTTGCAAAAAAGTGCCAAAGAAGCTCATGAAATATTAAAATCAGTGTATGGCGTTAATGTGCTAACTCTTAAGACTGTTTACAAGTGGTATGAGCTATTTAAAAGCGGAAATGAGTCGGTTGACGTCCTTCGACCTCAAATACATAGTGCAATCAGAGTTCTTTCTTGTATAGTTTAAAATTTCATTTATGTTTGGCCATTCTTATTTAGTACTTTTGGTTTTATGTCTTCAATTGTACACATCAGTTTTAAGGCAAATTGACAATGTTTTCTTGGTTAAGGTTACAGTATATTTCCTTTTTCTAATTGCGATTAAATCTAATTTTTGTATGTGCGTAGGTCTGAGCCTCCGTTAGATGAACATGATCCGTTGGATCTTACTGAGTTTCAAGATGTAAGTAGAATACATGTTATTTTTATTTAGTCTATATTAATGTCAAATAATTTGACCACGCAGCTGGACCGCTGACGTGAGTTGAGCAAATTTCCAAAATTAAGTTTATATGCTTATGTTTTAGCGTTTCAACCAACAATTTGGGAAATAGGTCTACTCACAAAGGCCTATTTGATCAGCTATTTGCGTACAGCCCAGTTGATCAGCTGTCTGTGTGTACGCAATATATTAGTAGAATTGGTTTGCGCCTAGTGGTCTCGCAAGTTTTCACCACTTGGCTTCGAACCGGGTACTTTTATGGTATTTTACGTTTTGGTCGAACCAAGCGAGCTATAAGGTCGTGTAAAAAAACAAAATGTGCAGAATTACATCCTACATTTATATTTGTAGAAAAAACTCAAAAATAAATTCATTCTCGTAGGAAAATCTCAAAAAATAGTTACTTCCGGTCAAAAAACGTACTTCTGGTTGTTGGATTTTTTTGGCTAACGAACTCGTCCGAGCCACATAGACAACCAACACGTATACCAAATTTGGACCAAATCGGACTTAAAATGCGGCAGCTAGAGTGCAAACATATATATATATATATATATCAATTTTAATGACACCCCAAAACGTGTCCTGGGGACTACGATCAATGCTCATTTGCTACTCCCGACCTTGGGTCTCACCATAAGGGTCACTGCAATAGCTCATTTTTCCTATGGAAATTCGCTAATAAAGAATAACATTTTATAATCAGTATTGTGTTTATGATTAATTTTAAATTCTTTATTTAAATAGAGCAACTCCTCTGCTTACAAGGTTAATGTGTTCATAAGTCCAAAAATGTTTTACGGAAAATATGGTGTTCTGAGCAAGAGTTTAAATACAGATCGGTTATATTTGAATAAAGTTTAAGTAAGATTGTTAAAATAAATTTCTAAATGAAAGTGAACAAAAATCTACGACATCATTTATGAAAATTATCTCTTTTAAATAACTGCATAATATCTTAAATAATCTGACAGATTTTGGACCAGAAAGTTGTTGGATTATAGAATAGAGTATTGTTTTTGTGTAAATTTTTGTAAAAAATTTTTAATAAAAATTTCAGTATGTTTTGTCAATTCTGTCACTGTCTTCACCAAGAAATCTCAAGTTTACTTATAAAATCACAAACAATATTTTATTTTATTTCGCCTTGGCAATATTGTCATAAAAAACTGTTTTGTCAGCATTGAATATCAGTTATTGTACTTCAGATAACATTTGAATATATATTGTTTTATTAACCCTCGAACTGGCAGACGGTACATAGATGTTATACGATGAAAATAGATTTGTAATTTCCCATAATGTCTAAAGCATAGAGGTTTGGTCTAAATAAATAAAATGACGCAATATATATAATAATAAACATTTATAATTCTTGCATATATATAAATTCCTACATGACGCAAAATAGTTACAGTAGAATCATTTTTAATAAATAAAGAATAAGCAGACTATAAATAGGTAAAATAAAAGCAGACTTAAAAAATATATTAATGAATAACCGTGTGTAACGTGTGTGAACTATATAAGAAATTGTTTTTAACGAGTAGTGCGGTTGAGGCGAACGGTGAAAAGAAACAGTTGAATAATTGAATAATAAACAGTTTAACAATTAAAAACAATTAAAAAACAAACACATGTATAAGAAGTCAGCGTATATAACAAGGTATGGCACAATATCAGCATATGTATCGAGATACAGGACTAATAAAAACTCCATCTGTGATGAGCGTTGAAACAATTCCAATACAGAAGGCTTGGTGCGCTATGCGTACGTGACAAAGTACACGGAACGAAGTAGAACGTTCTAGAACTCAATATGGCGTAGTGGACTGTATGTATAACTAGTTGCAGGTGGTGGGAAATTCGTTGGAAAATGTGGTATTTTCTTTGAGATGGCAACGAATGTTGTTCTGAAATGAAGTAGAGGTGCTTCGGAGTTGGTGCAAACTTGGAAAATGAAATCCATCGTGTATTTTTCTTAAAAAAGTCAAGTTGCCATGTGATCGGACGAATGCGTTGACGAAATGAAAATGTGTTAACTATATCGGGTAAACTCAGTGAAATCCTAGGTAAAAGTACAGAAACAACTGGTATCGTGAGTAAATATGGCCATTATTTTTAAGTTTAGAAGTCTGCATTTTTGAAATTTTACAATTTTTGAGAAATAACTTAACTTCAACTTTTTTCCTATTGCGTCATAGTCTAGACTAGGGTTGAGAACACATGGTATAAATTGTATATAATTAATTGATTTGTTTGTTTAATTATTTTTGTAATGTTGATATATCTTGTTGTAAATAATCATTCATTAATTATGTCAGAGTAAACGAATAGTTGTCTTGCCACGATGTCTTGAATTTCTTTATTGAGCCACGTATATCCAACTAGCTTGTACTTTAGCAGCCAGGTACTCACCCCTGAGAAAGTTAAACTAATTCAATAAATATTTCACAGTAATTAATAATTATGGATAGACAGATGCTAACATAGCATAGATGAAGTTATATGTGGATTATTATAGGTTATGATCATTATTTTTTTTTTTATTATTATTTTGAGTTGTAAGGCAGTAGGCCTAAATGGTGATTTTTGTTTATGGAGGTAAGGCAGCAGGCCTAAATGGTGATTTTTGTTTATGGAGGTAAGGCAGTAGGCCTAAGAGGTGTTTTTTGATGATTTAAGGTATTTTATGAACGACGATTTCTGGTGTATTAAGGTGAATAAATAAAAGAAGTGAAGGAGAGGTGTTAATGATTGCTGAATAATCCACATATAGCATTTTTTATCATTTTTGAGCATTTTTTTTTTATTTTTTGAAACTTTTATCGAATCCCATTTTTTTGAACACTTTATACTATCTTTATATATTTTTATTTTTTGCAACCTTCTGTTGCAATCTACATACGTAATCATCGTTGCAGTTTATTAGTTTTCTACAAATCAATCGGCGCCCGAAATTTCATACAAAACATAATGAAATAACTTAACTTTCGTCAATCTCTAAAGCCCGCCCAGTAGGGTTTCTTAGTTAAACCTATGTATCGATGGATTCATCACAATTTCCCCTATCCAAAACTTTCATCCAATCAAAAATCGGACAAATAGTTCTACAATTGTCGGCCGTTTTGTAGACCCTTGCAATTGGTCAGTTTTCCAACCAATAAACAGCGTTATTTATTTCACGTGATATCTGTATGACCTCAATAGTTTTTAGAGATATTTTGGTATCTTTGTAAACATAATGCTTCAAGCTAACTTTCCCTGTAAACCAAATATGCTATATTTGAACAGTTTATTGTGTAGGACCGTGGGAAAGTGACTGCTAATATGGTCTCATGTAAGGTTTAAATTTGAACTCTAACGGACTTTTATAACATGGGTAGACATAGGATTTTGCGCGCACATCCTGTATAGTGTGAACGGGCAAGAGATTCCAACATTTTTTCTCACTTTTGTTATTCAAATAATTCTAAGTCAAAAACTTTTATGAAAAGATAATTTACAAATATACAGTTCAGTTCTTTGATTTATTCTCTACACTTTGTTATAGTAATATTTCATTTTTGGGCAAAGCATATATTAGTAAATTACGTTTCTAACTTGGCTTACTTTTGATAGCAGACTTGTAGCTACTCGTGTTTTCAAATTAAGAAATTTGAAAATGTTAAATGTTTTTATACAGTTCTATTTAGAACTAAATTACGAAACTTTTTTACGTTTATGGAAAAAATTACAAAAAATGTTTACTACTTTTTATGTAGACTTTAACTTGAACTTTTATTTTTCGTAACTGAACATTTTTCGTTTCTTGAGCTAATAACTTTGTAAATTTTACATCTATCATTTTTGTACTGGCATATATACATTTTTTGAACCCTTTTCTACAAAAAAGCTATAGAATACTTTTGGATTGGGGTTCATTTACTATTTTTGGCGAATTTTTGAATTAATGTTTGCACACGCCAAAAAAATCCATTTTCGTTAAAGCTGCCGGTTCTAGGGTTAACTCAACCTGTCGTATGAACCATCGGCAGTGACCGAACTTTTTAAACTCCCGCCGCAATGAGCCGACAATAACGCCGCTATTCGGGTCGTGCCATTTCTGTGGACTATTGGAACAAGTGAGTTGTAGCAGTTGAAATATTGTCTAATTTAATCAAATATTGAAGAAAATCTTTATAACACAGGTAAGAAACATACAGTACTTTAATTCTAGGTCATTTCGGTCACGTGAATTATACGTGGAAAATTAAAAATTTATCGTTACCGAGTCAAGTTCCAAAATCTAAAACCAAATCGATTTTAGGCATCGCGATTGCTTCATTAACCGATTACACTTAGCAGTATGTTTTAAAGCTGAAATCATCAATTCGGTAACGTGACTGAGTATGATTTCCGTGACCGAAATGACGCTAAACATTCATATACGCTTGTTACTAAATTTTTCACAAATAATAATGATATTCTTGAACCCTTAAAGCTCTAAGCTAAAACATGGGCTACCGCTCATTTACAAAAAAAATTTATATTTTCTCGATGTTCTTTTTAAATTTAGATTCTCAGGGTTAAATAGTAGGCCCCTACACATAAAAAATATGCAACTTTTTTTAAATATTTTTACGAATAAAACCAAACTTAGCAAAATTTACAATAAGCCTCTTCAAAAACAAAATACATACAATCAATACTTTTACTAGTGAAAAAATAAAATAATTACCGTACTAAATTCTTACATATAAAAAGAAAACAAAATAAATAATAATAAACATATCTTACAAAGAGATTGCATACAAGAATACATTTTATATAGGCTACAGAACACGAAAACATAAACATGGAATGTAGTAATTCTTGTTGTCTAAAAATAAAAATTTACTAAAATGATTGTTGTTTCATCAATATTACACATAAAAGTCACACTCATATTCATTTTCAGTAAAACTTTGGAATAAATATCATTAAACTCACAGTACAAATACAACAAGCAGCTTGAATGAAACAGTTTGCGTCTATAGGCGTAAGCCGCGCTCAGAACACAAGCGATAGTAGATTAATTTGCTTTGGCGACAGAACACAGAGCGATAAGAAGTCACAGACTCTGCTTATATTTTTTATTTGGTCTAAACATACTCAAAGAACATCAATCTGTACTCAATTTAAGTTTCGTGAACTATGGGATCATCTAAACATGTTTTTGCGTCTAAAGGTGTTAACTGCGTTTAGAGAATGGGTCGTGCCGCGTATAAAGGCGCTAGCCGCCCGTTAAGGGTTAACTTATATTCTATAAAATATACAGGGTGATTCGCGAAGAAATGGAGAAACAATCAGAATATGATCTACTGGTGAAAATAAAGAAAAATGTTCATATAATTAGGTCTGCAAACGCTTGGTTTTCTATTTAACTGCAATTTTGTTTGTTATATAAAAAATCATTACTTTTAAAGTAGATAAGATATTGAATTCAAATTTGGTATAGATATTTTCTTTGCTATATACTACGTGTGCAAAAAATAAACGTTATAATTATTATATTTTCAAAATGACGGCTGTTTATATTTTTTAAATTTGAATATCTTGAAAATCATCATATTTAAAAAAACATTTACAAGACACAAAACATTTTCTTTTTTTATTTAATAACAATCAGAATGTTTTATGTTTTTATTATTTCAATCGAGTTAACTAGAAAAAAAAAACTGAAAAAACTAATATTTTCTCGGTAGTTGTCTATAATACAGAAGATTACACTAGAAACAAAATATTTGTGAATTTTGAAAATTTTTGGTAAAAGTAATACAATATTCTTATTTTATAATATAACTTAATAAAAACTGATAATTTCACCCTAACTGAATGATTTAAAAATGTGATTGATTGGAATTTTTGAGGACTAATGTCTGCATTACAACTGATTTTACAATCATTTCACTAGAAACAAAACATTTTTTTTATATCTAGATTCATTCAGATAGCTAACAACCAATGTCATTTTTTTTCTAATAAATCTAGAAACTTACGATTAGGTTAAAAAATTTGTTTGTTTGTTTGATAGTCTCAAACACTTAATTATGTGACATCCAATGATACGGTGGTTCTATCTCTCTCTCTCTCTCTCTTCCTGAAACACATCCAAACACCTAGCTGAGAAAATGGGACGTTCGAAGACGTCAGTTAACAATAAACTTGAGCATCAAAGAGCGTTAGCAAGAGAACGACAACGGCGTCGCAGACAAAACTTAACTGAAGAACAATTGCAACATAAACGCATGAAAGACATGGAAAGGTACTATAAGCTGAAGAATGAAAAAAAGATAAAAACAGTTGCAGGTAGAACGCTAAGAGAACAAAGAAAACTTAGAAAATATTGGAGGCAATGTTCAAAAAAGTATCGTGAGAACAAAAAGAATGAATTAAACACTATTTCTAACACACCGCCGGCATCTTCTGACGAGGATTTTCATGAGAGGAAATCAAGTGTTCAAAAATTGAAGGGAAGAAAGAAGGTACCGGTACGCAGGGACAAAGCTAAAGTTTACAGCTCTGTAAATAAACAAAAGAAATATATTGAAGAACGTAAACGGAAACTACAAAAATATAAAAATAGGCTTGAAAGGGAAAAAAGGAAAACTAAACAAGAGTCCTCGCCTTTGTCCAAGAAGCAAGTAAAAAACCTGATTGGAAGAGAAAAAGTTTCTCCTAATGTTAAGAGACAGCTATTTTTAGGTTATGCACTGAAAAAGTAGCTAGAAAGTAAGGTGAAAGAATCTGGAACAAAAAATAAAAATCAGCATCTGCTCTGAAAAGCATTTGGAAATAAGGTCTTAAAAAAATCTTCGTGTACAGAGGCATTTCACAAGTCTAATCCCTTATGCAATGAATAAATCTATAGATACCAAAAATGTCAAATATATTAGACAAAAAAGGTGCTGCATAACATAACTTTTGCAATATTCTTACACAATACTATGAGGATGATACCGCAAGCAAAATGTGTCCTGGGAAAAGGGACTATGTAAAAAAGGGAAAGTTCAAAAGCAGCACAGGATTCTTCTAGATTCATTACAAAATTTGTACAAACGTTTTATTGATCAGACCAACATTTCAAATTCTTTTTTAACATTTGCTCGATCTAGACCCTTCTGGGTCAACCCATCAAAAAAAATTTGATAGAGAGACATGCGCCATAGTAATATTGAATACATGGTGTCTGCTTTGAAGAAGACTAGAGCGATAAAAGAAAGCAATATTAGCCAAGTAGTATCAGCAGTGGTGTGTTCCAACAAAAACGAAGAATGCATGATGGGTTATTATGGAGTGTGTGCAGAAAAAACTCTTGATTTATTCAAAGTTGTAACGTTCTGTTGTTGCAAATTAAAATAATAAATATAATAATAATGTATTTGAATTTACCTTAATATCTTAGTGTTGTGGATTCGTTGACCTAAGCAAGCATGTAAGAGCATTGTTCTAAGGCAAATGACACAATCTGATTGAGATTAACCTTCAACATTTATTGAAATCACTTTCTTGGTTATTGAACGTATGAAATAAGAACATGTGTACATAAAGCATAAGAGAAATATTACAAGAAACAGAGAGAGAGAGAGCATGTTAAATTGAATGAGATACTTGTGCACTTTACTTACCATGGATTTCTAGCTTTTTAGCAAAAAAACACAGTCCTAAACTACACAAACCAATGCTTTTACGTTTTTCTAAGTTTAATTGATTGATTGATGAAGATGATGGGTGATTTTGACCATTTCACTGCGACCTCGTGGAGTTGAGATGTAGGCTGGATTCAAAGTTGTCGAATTCATTTAAATCGTCCTAATCATATTATGATTTAAATGCTTTCGCTGCTGGCTCTGTTGATGATGGCGTCCATCTAACGTTATTTAACATAACTGAGTGTTAAAATTTTACTATTTTAGTACCATTTGCATATAACCTTTAGGAGCACTTCTAAACCGGTCTGCCTACCATGACGGTTCAATCAAGAAGGAAGTATCGCACCACAGATTTTATTCACGTTTTGTGAAAAGGTAGTTCCTTAATTTCATCACCTTACACAGTTCTCATTGACACACCTCTACACAATTGATAGTTATCACTCTATGTACAATCCTGCACATAGGTTGATAAACAGCATTTAATCACTCTTGTCATTTTTGTATTTAAATTACATTG
Source organism: Philaenus spumarius (assembly GCA_018207615.1). NCBI lineage: Eukaryota > Metazoa > Arthropoda > Insecta > Hemiptera > Aphrophoridae > Philaenus > Philaenus spumarius. Next base: position 6,257 of record JAGFPH010000760.1, on the reverse strand, counting down.
ATTTGCACTAAGTTTAGTCTGTATACGTTACTACTGGCTTCTGTTGATTTCGGAATACACTAGTTCTGTCTATGTCATTTATTATTGAATTATTAAAACTCTCTCTCATAAAAAGAAATATAATGTAAAACAAAACAAAATTTGCTCTCTTTCTTTAAATTTTACCTGAGGTCTTATTTTGATTCGATAATTGTATTTTGCAAAGTTGATGATGTTACAAAGTAGAAAAAACAATTAAAAATAAGAAAAAAGTTATTACTAAAACCGTGAAAGTAAAAGTACTTTTGAAACTATCCAAAATGATCGAGTTGTTCAACCAAAAGCTAAAGCTATTTAAAAAACATCTTTTATATCAAACTCATCAACCGACACAGCTAAAAAAAAGAAAGATGGTTTAAAGAAGGAGAGCTTATGTTAAGGATAGATTTTTCAGAAAACTACCTTGCTAAACATTCTAACGAAGTACAATCCGTCCATTTCAGGACATCTAAACGTCAGATTTGTAATTCATACAGGTGTTAGGTATGCCATGAAGAAAAGAAAAGTAGTAGCAAATACTTTTGCAACTATTTCAGATGATTTAGATCATCAAGCGCATGCAGTATGCGACACATACCAGAGACGTCTGCACTAAAGTTTCCTAAAATTATGACAATCCACTTTTTTAGTGACTCTCCATCAAGTCAATACAGAAATCGAATCAATTTGTTTTTGATTAAATCTATAGTTCCAACGATATTTAAAAATTTTAAATGGATGACTTGGAACTTTACAGAGGCTGCTCATGGCAAGGGGCCGATGGATGGAGTAGGTGGAGCATTAAAACGCACAGCTGACCAACGAGTACTACATGGAATCGGCATCACTTGTTCGGCTGATTTTTTAGCAGCGTTTGAAAAAAGCAAAACCTTGCTGTTGGAGATAAAAGCTAAAGAAGTGAACAAGTTGAAAGCTGACGTTGAATCGTTGACCATTCCGGCAATACCAGGAATAATGCAGGCTCGTCAAATAACATACTGTGAGGGCATCATGTACTCGAGAACGTTAAATGTCCTCTTACCCAGTACTGTGACCACTACACAATTAAAGAAATTTGGGTTGAAGAAGCTCAAGAATCTCAAAAAAAAAAATTCATCATCTTCAAAATTTAGACAGTCAACCACTCGTTCAAAGAAACAGTGCCTTAAAAAAGCTCTCCTCTTCATAAACTATTAGTTGAACTAGATTCATTCGATTCTGATGAAATAAGAAGTCTGAAAAGAAGAAATACCAAAATAACATCGTATTTGGTAGATTCCATTTTCTCTTCATCAGAAGACAATGAGTCCACACTAAAGAAAACGGTCTTGGTTCTTGAAGATGAAGGCGACAAAACTGAGCCACAACCTGGGGCATCTTCAATTGTTACCGGTACATCTCTTTCACTCGTAACTACCATCAAAACCATCGATTTGGGTAAGTTCTTATTAATTCGTTTTGAAAACAAAACAAAAAATCCGTGTGCCACTAATTTGTTGGTGTAAGCCAGAGTGAAGTAGTGAATGGTGAGTTTGAAGTCATGTTTTTAAAGAATGGTCCAGCTAATGTCAAGACTTTGTTTTCAGTCAATGAAAAAGATATATCTACAATAATTGATGTAAATCACATAGTAGCGACTTTGCCAAACCCTAATTTAATCTTAAAAGTTGATAGAATCTTTTACAAATTTAAATATGCAATTCCTGTTTTTAGTTTATTACTTGGAAAAATTTTGTATACAGTAGAGTGTCGAAACTCCGAACTAATTGGGACCAAAGGGAGTTCGGATTATCAATTTGTTCGGATTTTTTTAAACAACCAAGAAAAAGCCATTTAGGCTAACATATATGCCCTTTGATCGATTAAAGTGGTTAAACAGTACAAGCAATAATGTAATAATTACAATACAGTGTGTAAGACTACTTACATATTATGATTTAGAAGAATCTGCAAGAACACAGTAGGGCTACTCTCAATTCAGTGGCGGATCCAGGGATTGGCCCATCTGGCCCGGGCCCCCCCCTTTGTAGTGGATAATTAGTATTTTTTATTGTAAAAAAGTTTAAAACCAAAGTTTGTGTGCTACATAAAAAAGCTAATTAGTAAACCCGATTAATCTGCCATAAGTTATCCTTTTTAAAAACCTCTTCGTCATAACTTAATCTATTAGCTAGTACAGTAGGATCTCGGTAATCCGGCCCTATATGGGGATTAGTAAGGCCGGATTACCGAAAATGCCGGATTAGTGGAGGTGAATTAAGAAATTTAACAATAAACTACATTTTTATTGCTTACAAAAACTATGACAATAATCGTTTTAACTATGTACTGTATAATGAAATTTCGTTAATTATTATGAAAAATAAACTGTGATATGAAACAGAAAGGTGATATGAAACTGTGATAGTACAGTATGTATTTTAATCGATTAACAAAGTCACTAAATACGCAAAATGAAAATTGAATACCTACTGTACACTTTACATTTACTTAAACAACAGCAAAATGGTTTGTAATGCTTTTCTGCTTCTTTGCATTAAAGGAAATATTTTATTTTATTTTTTGCGCTTACACACTTCCTCAGCAAGGGATATTTAATTAAATTACAAGTGAAAAAACATAGACCAAGACCGGGAGTTGAACCCGGTACCTTCACGTTTCCCAATATGTCGGAAGCTGAAACTCCGTTTTCTTCCGCCCAAGTTATTGCAGTTGCGTAGGCACAGAGCGCCGAGTCCTTGTTTACTGTGTGTGCGGCAGCCGTACTTCTCACAAAACGGCCTTCACTTAACTCATTCGCAACAATCACAATGTATTCAACTTCCCGTAGCAGACGCCGACGTACTACTGTACTGTTGTTGTGGAGACTCACGTCTAGGCATATTTTAGAAATTTCTAGAAATTATATCTAGAAATTTACTGACTGAAAACACAGCGCCGGATTACTGGACGTGCCGGAGTATTGAACGGCCGGATTATAGAGACTGTACAGTAAAATGTAAGTATTTTTTCGTCAGTTTCCCGAAATCCCATCTGAAGAGTTGGCAACACTGCCTCCGACTTCGTCCAGTGAGACTTGAGACTGTACAGCTTAATAGCCTACTGTGAAGTCTGTTGTTTAAAGTGTATTATATGCTGTCAATATTATTTCCAATTTAACGGCACGTGATTTCATCAACATGCAATGGTAAGAACATTTCAGTTTCAATATTTTTTGGTCGGAGTTTTGATTAGTAGAAAGAAGCTACCGCCATTATTTTACTTAACCTAAGTAGGCCTATAATGAGGTAGAAAATTTAAGATTTCATTTTCTTTCAGCTTACAAGAATTTCAGTATACAACATACTCTGTTTTATTTAACTCTTTATTCGGCCTTAACAATTAAAAGAAGTCAGAAGAGCTGTATAATATGCAGTATTTTGTAAAAATATGTAGGCTTAATTAAGTTATTCCGTATGATTACTGCAAGAACCCAAACCGTAGTTTCGGTATGATTACGGTAGTGCTCAAAGAACCCAAGAGGTGGCAATCTGCTGGGTTGAGCTTGAGCGCTGCCATCTGTTGACAACAATGCGAACTACCAGCAAGACTGCCTGAACGGAAGACATTTTGGACGTATGCGCCATATCATATTTATAGTACAGGGTGTTTGTGCTTTAAATACTTCGTTTCATTACGTACTAAATACAAACTATTGATGAAAAATAAACCAAAAGCTTTGTTCAGTCAAGTGAAATGAAATCATAATTATGATTAATAAATTTACAATTATGGCCAAAACAAAATAATTTACAGAGTATTTGCAAGCTTAAATAATGTTAACTAAATATGATATTTTAGTTTTTTTATTTAAACGTACATTTAAATAATAACTTAATCTTAATTTTATTTTACGTGATTTCAGGCAGATCAAAAACTGAACACTATATCTTCATTAAAAAGTAGTTCAACTCAAGCAAAACTATCGAACTTTTTCACTAAAAGTATAAAACGGGATGGTGAAAATTCACTTTTAACTGTATATGATAATGGAGATTATATTGGTAAATCTACTGATGATTACACAAAAGAGCAGCTGTTACTTAACCACTGGAAACCATCGAAGGATTGTGTATTTCCTTGCATGGTTGTTAAAAAGAATGGAAAAGATAGCTTCAGACGGCCTTCGCATGATCTTTTCATTCAGTTTCAGTGGTTAGTTTTTTCTGAGTCTCAGAAAAGATTGTTTTGTGTGTATTGCGCACTGTTTGCTACTACTGCAGCTGGCGGCGTCCCACTGAAAAATTTAGTTTCCAAGCCTGTGACAGATTATAAACATCTCTTAGGAATGGATGGGTACCTGACAACCCACAATCAGAATGCTTACCACTGTACTGCAATGGAAAAAGGAAAAGAATTCCTAAAAAGGATAAATAATCCCACTCTCCAAGTTGGAAACCAAGTTAGCAAACAGCACGCAAAAGATGTCATGGAAAATCGAGAAAAACTAAAGTCAATTTTAACCCACTAACGGCCATACGACACCACGTCACCATGTTTCACGGCGCAAACGCAACAATCTAGACAACAGCGAGAAATTTGCATATATTTGCATAAACGATAATTTAACCCACTTAAAATTATCCAATCGTAATAAAACTGGCACCATTGGAAAGGAAATGAATTAAACTTCAATTTTTGTATTTACAACTTTTTCGTAAAACGTATATTTACTTACGTAATCATCGTTTTAAAATATGCATATCGGGCTACAGCTATTTCCGTGCGCGAATCTGCATACAATTGTACTGTTAATTCCCACTGTTTAAACGTATTTCTCCGCCTACACTAATATTCCTTTGGCAATTATAACGATACCATGGGATTCGTCATGATTTCATCTTTCTGTTGGTGTCTTCCAATCAGATGTCACAGTACAATTACTGTTTCAGTCAAGAGATACTGTAAACCCTTGCGATTGGACAGTCTCTCAACCAATAAACAGGCCATTTTGTCAACAGATATTGTAAAGGCTACGCCTTATCTTTTGACAGATTTCTCTACACCATTTTGTAGAGCAAAGTCTGAAGTTTCGAACAGTGTCAAGTAATCCAGATAAAACCGGTTTTGTGTTTGTCTAGACAGCAGTGGAAAGTGGCATTGTGGTGAGAACGCCTACGGCGTTTGTTCCCACGCCATTCAAATGCCCCGTTCTACATGCACTTGTGGACCGGGGACTTTTTATTCGATTGATGTCTTTTTGTTATTCAAATAAACGTAACTCAAACACTTTTGTGAACTAAGGAAAGACAAGTATACCGTTCTTTTCTTTGATTTATCCTCTACACTTTCTTATAATAATATTTCATTTTTGGTCAAAGCATATATTAGTAAATGACGTTATAATCTAGGCCTAGGTTTGTTACCAGTTGTGTACTTGAAACATAAAAACTGTTTTTTTTCAAAATAAAAAATTTGAAATTGATAAATGTTTTTATACAGTTCTATTTAGAACTAAATTACGAAACTTTTTTACGCTTACTGTTTACTATTTACTCCATGTTTACTATTTTTTATGTAGGTCTAAAGTTGAACTTTTTCCTTTCGTTACTGAACATTTTTTGTTTCTTGAGCTAATAACTTTTACAATTTCAAAATAAACTAATTTTTAGTGGCATATTTGAATTCTTTGAAGTTTCTTCTACAAAAAAGCTATTGAACACATTTGGATTGGGATTCATTTACTATTTTTGGCGAATTTTTAAAAATATGCTTGCAAAACGCTAAAAACGGGCTGGCCAATTTTAGCTTTAACCAAGGCCGTACGTGGGTTAAAGTGCATAGTTTTTCTTGGTATGCAAAATATACCGTTTCGAGAGCACCGAGATGATGGAGATTTACGTTGAAATGAGAATGGCAAGGACAATGTTAACAATGATGGTAACTTTCGTGAATTAATTCGTTTCAGAGTTAAGGCTGGAGACGAAGTTCTTGCACAACATATTGAGTCTGCGCCTGGAAATGCTAAGTATACAAGTAAAACAGTTCAAAATGAACTGATCGGTTGTTGTGCAGAAGAGATAACAGAAACAATCATCAAAAGAGTGCAACAAAGTAAATGGTTTAGCATCATATTTGATGAAACAACAGATGTATCCATATGTCACAGTTAACATTTTCAATCCGTTATGTACATGACTGTGATATCTTTGAAGATTTTGTAGAGTTTGTGAATCCTAGAAAAGAAAGTGTTTCGGAAG
>JAGFPH010000759.1:394901-417785 GCA_018207615.1 Philaenus spumarius | reverse complement strand
AAACATAATTTTTTTTTATTTTTAAACTTTTTCCCAACGTGGGGCCACTAAACAAAGAAGATATTATTATTACATTTTGTAACATTAAGTTACACTTTTTGTCAACCTTCAAGCCCAACGGCGTGATTATTTACCAGGAGTTTCCTGACAAAAAAATTTTCCTTCTGCCTCTCGGGGGGGGCGACCGCCCCCACCGCCCCCCCCTTTAATCCGTCCCTGATTTCCATTGTATAATATCTTTAGAATATTCTCTAGTGATTTTACTTTTCAAAAACAACGTAATACTCAAAAAGAAAACAAATTTTGAATTAATTAATTTGTAACACTCACAAACACAAACCCCCAAAGAATAAGATCCAGTTGGCGATAGTGAAAATTTCCGGAGTGGACCTGAAGTGCCTTACTTTCCATTCTTTTAAAAAACTCCAAAGGGAAAAGTATGCCAGTTGGCTAGTGCAGTAATAAACCCATTTAAAACCAAATTCACCATCCAAGTGATCAAGCAAAATTTGAATGAGAACTACTACAACAAATATATGATAAAATATTAATTGAATTTAAAGTTGATCATGAAGAAAAATCAATATCTTTTGGTGAGATCCTTCCAATTTACTCCTAGGCTTAATTTATATTTTTTATAATAACTGTTAATTTATAATTTTATGAAACATACACTATTGAGTTAAATAAACGTTCACAGAACATTATTTTCCTATTTAATCAGTGTGTACCTGTGAGAATAAACTATAAACTAAGTGATCCCTTACACACACCTACAATTACATTACATTATTCTAACCATTATTAATGACTATTTTCCCATGTAATTAACCTTTTATTCTTTATATACTGTGTGCTACAATATTTCTTTTTGTTTGTGTATATTAACCTGAACTTGGGAAAAGTTGGCACTGATCCACCGAGATTAAGTAGGTAGTGTACTTGTTACCATTATACAGGGTGGACCAGCTAAAGTGTGACAGTAGCTAACTTTTAAAATACGATTCGGACAAAAATGTTTAAATAGAACATCTGCCCTTAATTTTTGAGACCTTTTGGACTGTGTATAAAAAATTTTCAAAATCCGCCATTTTGAACCCAAAATGGCGGCCAACTTCATTTTTTTAAATGGAAACCCTCCATTTGTATGACATTTTTTGATTGTATGGGCAATTTTAAGATTTTTTGTTCTTTACATTTTTTTGATAAACCTAACGGTTCTCCTGTAAAATGAAGTCGAAGTTTCATTTTCTTACAGCTAATCAATCACTCATAAAGGTTACAATAACCAACTTCTATCTGTATATTCATAATAGATAGAACAATCCAAACTATTTATTATTACTTAAACCACGAGACATTCAAAAAAGACAATTGATTTATTTGATTAATGTTAATACTTTTCTGTTGAAGTAACTTGTATAGACTTTAATTAGAATATTGGATGATGAACCATACTGAACTATGCCTATCGAATGAATGTTAAGCTTAAAATATAATACCTTCAATAAGTGTTGACAAATAATTTTCTTATTAAGTCATTAAAAGAAAGCCAGCTTTTGTTTTCTTGTTATTTGTGTGTTGAGTTTATTTATTTACATAAATTAGATAAGATCATTACTTTAGAGATGGAACTTCTATAATTTGGCACTCCAAACGTGGTGTTTCCATAAATAAACTTTTATGTACTTTCATAGAAGATAATCTTAATAAATGTGCAAAATGGTTTTAGGTGTAGCAGATCAATGACGGCAGCACTGTATCAATTTGTTAATGATAATTATAAGGTTTTTGAAGAAGCAGTAAATGGTCTAGGTATTTTTTATAATCTAATGAAAGCTTTTGATACAGTGGATCACTCTATTTCATTATATAAATTAGAAAAATGTGGAGTGAGAGGCTTGGCTAATAATTTGTTTAAGTCATACTTGGAAGATAGATCTCAAATCGTAGAACTAACACAACACAACATGAGATATGTGCCCAAATGCAGAACATATTGGATCAGTGCTGGGACCCATTTTATTTTGTAATATATATAAATGATATTTCAGAACATATCTAATCTGGCAATTTAGTTTTGTTTGCTGATGACACAACTGTCATTGTTAAAAAAAACCCTATAAAGAAGTGCAGAAAACAGCAAGCACAGCTCTTAAAGAGTTAGATAATTGGTTTCTTAATAATAAATTCACTCTAAATATTGGAAAGAGAAATTGATCTAACTAGGACAGTGAACTTTCTTGGAGTGATTATAGATGAACAGTTGAACTGGAGTAAGTACATAGAGAAACTTAGTATAAAGCTAAGCAAGCAATGTTATCTGTTAAGAACTACTGTATATGTAATATTGTTAGCCGGGAAGTTGTAAAGATGGTATATTTTGCTTGTTTTCATTCCCTGTTAAGTTATGGTGTTGTTTTGTGGGGGAGTGCTCCAGCAGTGGAATCTGTGTTTAAAATGCAAAAAAAGCAATTCGGGTTTTTTGTTGTGTACCATGTAGAACAACCTGTCGGCCATTGTTTAGAAAACTTAATATTCTTCCATTTTAATATGAATGTATATTGTTTGTGAAAAAAATGAAAGTAAATTTTACAAAAATTCAGATATATATGGGCATGATACCAGAGCTAAAAATAGTCTCCAACCTCAATTTTATGCTAAATGCAAGATAAAAAAAGGTGTTGATTCTGTAGGATTGAAATTTTTTAACAAATTACCACTAGCAATTAAAAAAAGAGCGTGATCCTGTTAGGTTTAAGCTCAAATGAAAACCATTTTTCCTCAAGAAGAATTATTATTCAATTTGTGAGTATTTGGAAGACGTGTGCCCCTGATAAAAATCTGCTTGATTTATTTAGTTATTTAATGTATATTAATAATGTCTGATATTGTTGCGGCAGCCTAGGGCGTACAATTTTGGGGGGCGCAAAATTGAGGATTTACTAATTTAGTGGTGGAAAAAAGTGGTGTTTTTAAACTGTTTATCGGCAATATTCCCAGTATTGGATGATTATCGATGAGCTCGATAAGCTGTTCATACTCACTAGCTGTAAACTTAGTAAACATTATAGATATTATACCAATAATATTCATACAACTACAGCACTCTCTTGTAAAACTAAAACTAGTGCCCAAAAATAGCTCTGTTGCGTTTCGCGGTCCACACTTGACTGCTTCAGAGGAGTCGTCCAGTTGCGCAGAGCGCACTGCGGACCGCAGAGGGGTCTAGGAAAACGGCCCTATTCTATTATATGTTTTTGTGTAGGCTCCGCAGAAAGTGCGGAGCTAGGAAAATCCAGCTTAATGGCATAGTCTTTTAAACAATATCCAACTTGGTCACAACTTTTCAAACATCGAAAATATATAATTTTGACGAAATGAAAAAACTATGTCTAAAAAATCTAAACAAATAGGCCAAGTGGGATGTCAAATTTAACGTCTTTTAAACCGAACGCGTTTTGGATTTAAAACTATTTTTAAATAGCAGTAATAATAGTTTTTAAATTTTTTATATAAACCGAAAAAAAAACTAAATACTTTAAACAGCGATTTTAAAGTAAAAGTACGATATTTTAAATTGATTTCTTTTAGGGTAGCAACAAAGTCATACGATGAACCTTACTTGCGCTCTTGTGTGAATGAAATATATTTCCAGTTTGAACGGTTTAATCATTATGTTTACAGTATACTTCGCGACATTTAACCTTACACGACTCTGTACAAGATTAATTTAAAGACTATTTTTCTTCGAGCTATGGCTCAAAGTCGACAGGTTGCATACTTCAGCCTCGGGCGGAGTTAACTTTGACAATTCCCAACCGCAGGTGTCTAACACCGACCACAAGCTTGCACAACATGTTCCAGGAAATATGCAGGATTCTAAAATTAACTCTCCTCATGCAATTCTGACTCATTTTTCTCCAGATTGTATTTGTAAAGTCTTTGACACAAACTGTACTTCAAAGATCTTCAATGTTTTTGAAATATTTAAATCACTTTTCCCTGACAATCTTTTATACATACTATAATATTATTAAGAGTTAATCAACTTTGTTTGTAGTAGTGTTTGATATAACATTAGAAATTACAGATCAGTCAATAATGTAATTATGACAACGAATACAAATACATATTAATACGTTTTAACAAAGAACTAATTATAGGCATTGGAAGAGAAAATGGTGTATTGTTTGTACCGCTTAGGGTCACCCTTTACTACAATATTATAGAGGACACCGATCTATTGATTTTATGAACCACTATTGATTTATCTGATGAAACCTGGAAAGGGGACCTTAAAGAACACATTCTACTCTCCAAGAAACTGCAACTTCCCTTCTACTGTCAAAGAAAACATGTTGCTCTTGCATTCTACAAGTGGTTGTGATACACCTCTGTGTTTTATCACCAAGGTAAGATAAAGTTTGTTAAGCTTCTCGCAAGCAACAGGCTGTATTAAACTGTTCCACCACAAAGATGCTAATCCTGAGACCTGATTTCAGCAGGTAAATTGTTCCTGACAGCCAAGACAGATGAAACCTCAGTGGTGATATTTGATACCAGATCTTTTCAAAATTCTTCTCAAAGGCAGGCTTTAATCTTGCCTCTTTTCCAACAATAAATGCAGCAGCTCTTTTCTGAGTGTCCTCAACCAGATTCACTGCTAGTATGAGAGACCGAAAGATTCTCTGAGCTGGTGATGGAGAAGTAAGCACTTTGGTCTGCTCACCACCATGACTACCAAGGAGCCAGCTCTACCTAAGACCCAAAAAACAGTATCCTGCAAATGTTCCAAGGGATGTAGAGTAAAATACAGCTGCCACAAAGTAGACATGAAATGTTCTACAATTTGTCTCAATTTCCAGGGTCAGTCGTGCTCAATTTCGGCATCATTTGAGGATGAAAGTCTGTCCCAGATCCTAACCATTATGGATGAAGAAACGTCCAAGGAAGAAAGAAGTGGTTGACGAGGGACTCGACAGTGTGCCGCCGTCCGAGAGTTTGTTAGAAGAGGGATCTTCTACTTCAAAGTGTCAATCACCCTACTACTGTACTTTCACTGAAGTCATTTTTAATTGTCTTTCATATAATTAAGCCATATGTATATATTATATACTACTTTGTTTTACAATGTTTGGAGTGTTTTGCAAAATATGAAATGCTTTATAAATGTCAATAAAAGGATCTGTTAAAACTAAAAATATTGTTAATTCTTACTACCCCTGGCTATTTCTATGTACCGTATTCATATACAAATATGAAATGTTTCGTACTTGAGATGATTGACATACAAAATCTCATGAATTTTTCAGAACGTTTTTTTTACAACCATACTTTGACAGACTGTATACAGGAGGTCCATTTTACTAGGTCACCATTGTAATTTCTTGTACTTAATATCACTTTGGAAAGTGTTGGCACAAACCTCACGAGATTAAGTTTTCTTTTGTGTTCAGCAGATAAACATTATTATTGTAATATAATTAAAATAATAATGCTAGCTGGAACTTATTTCCCAGAATCCATAACTGATTTATTAATATTTTATTACTTTTATAATTCTTGTTTCTTTTACCTGTGCATTTTAAATACAATAAATTATTTATGTATTAAGTGCATATTGGACAATCGATCAAAGCTTTATTCATATTAATCCTTGTAATAAGAAAATATATTTTACTAATTTATAAATTAAAAGAAGCAAAGCTTCAATTTGTTACATTAATTGTCACTGTGAGTTATACATTTTTTTCATAATTTAACCCTCTTTAATTTTAAAAAGAATAACTACAACGCACATTTCTAAAGACTAGTGATCGTCCAGTGGTCGAAATTCGACCATAATTAATATAAATTTGGTTCTATTGTCAAAGACTAAACTTCTATTATCACAGATTTCGCCAAGGCTACACAGTTAATTTGCCTATCTTTTTTGCCTAGGCTGCATACTGAAGCATAGTTAATTTATTTCTGGGCACTCTTGAATTAGATATAGTTGGTACATTATGAGCAATACTGATATACCACCCAGTAACACCATTTGGAAGGATTCTTGGGTGGATATGCTACAGTATAACAATGTATATTTATTGTTTTTAGGGGTTGTTATCACATTTTCACTCCTAGTGGCACGTAACGAAATGTAAAACTGGTTTACTTTTTATATGTATCTTATAAGAAATAAATGTAGAAAATTTCAGCTGTCTAGCTTTAAGGAAAGTATAAAAATGAATACTAATTATTTTAGGGGTTGTTACTACAGAACATTACAAAATGTAAAACTGGTATACTTTTTATATGTGTTTTTTAAGAAATAAATGCACAAATTTCAGCTTTTTAGCTTTAAGGAAAGTATAACAAACAATATTTATTGTTTTAGGGGTTGTTTCAACCCTTAAAGGCCAAATATTTTAAAATCCTTTATTAGTGCTCCTCTAGTACCTATGAGCAATAGGTGTACCAAATTTCACTTTCCTAGGTGGTATGCAATTAATATTTATAGTTTTAGGGGTTGTTACTACATTTTCACCCATTTAGCAGAACGTGACTAAATGTAAAAGTGGTTTATTTTTTATATGTTTCTTGTAAGAAATAAATGTACAAAATTTCAGCCCTCTAGCTTTAAGAACATTTAAAAAAATAATATTTTTTTGTTTTGGGGTTGTTACTACATTTTCATCTCTTGGCAAAACGCGACGAAATGTAAAACTGGTTTATTTTTTAAATGTACCTTTTACAAAATAAATCTACAAAATTTTAGCTTTCTAGCTTTAATGAAAGTATAACAAACAATATTTCTTGTTTTAGGGGTTGTTTCAACCCTTAAAGGGCCAAATATTTTAAAATCATTTCTTAGTGCGCCTCTAGCGCCCATGAGCAAATGTTTACCAAATTTTATGTTTCTAGGCGGTAGTGTTTTTAAGATCTATAACAAACAATAACTACTGCTGTAAGGGTTGTTTCAACCCTTTTAAGTCAAAATTTTCTGACATTTGAATAGCTATTCTGTTCTTCGGGGCAGAGACAAATCCAACAAATTAAAGATTATAAAAATTGCTTCAGCCGTTCTTGGGGGACTAACCCGACTTTGTTTTATGTATATGTAGAAGATGGTGTGTTTGATTTAGAAATGAATTTGCATACAAAATATTGGATATTTTTCATGAAGTAACTGAAGTCAAAATGTTTTAGGGAAAGAATGGGCAACATCAGAGGTTGGGGTGGACCTTTAAGTTTACAATGGTATGCTAGGTCTGTTATCTTGCAACATAAAATTCTTTTTCGTATGCGGCAATTAGGAATAATTCCTGTAGGCTACTAACTGCATTTTCAGGCTACGTACCTCGAGCTTTCAAAAGGTAATTATGTGTATTATAACTTAATAATGAGGGATGTAAATAATACAAATGAGCAAGTTACTCATAAACAACTAAGCTAGTAAATGGCAGATAAAAAACTATATTACTTCATAAATTTTTAAAAATAAACTAACTTTACCAGAAATGAATGATAGACAAGCTAAGATTAAGATTAAGTACTAATTGGATGAAATGTTTGAGCACTAGATACAATCACAGCTGAAATGTGTATCAGTTTCTGAGAGAGTTTAATTACAGTATTTATAACTGCAATTGTAAACAATAACTTTATCCTCTACCTCAGAACACTTACAGAATCACTTGTTTGTCTGTTACAATTGCATTTATTTGGAAAGTTTAAATGTATTAAGCTTACATTATTTTACAATACCTTGCTGCAAATGTGGCAAAATTTGGAGCCATGAAAATAAAATTTGGGTTATTGTTTAAAACGATCTCAAAAATATTTTTTTTCAGATCTTTAGTAATTAAAATATTTTTGAAAAAATTGGAGGACTTTTTTTAGTATCCTCCGTGACCAAGTTAATGTGATAACCGCCAGAGTGAAGAGTACACATTCGAGTAGGAACATAAATTTGGCGAATATATGCTTCCACAATAAAGCAGATTTTTTGCCATAAATAATCCAATTTTTTTAAATCACTTTTACTTGAAAGGTACTTAAATTTTGAATGTGGTGATCTTTTCACATTTTTTATATTTGCATTATTGAAAAAGAAAAAATCGAAAACTTTGATTTAAGTCAAAAATTTAGTTAAAACAAATTTTTAAATCTAAAAACAAACCCACATTCAAACTGTCCTAATTTTTAAAATTAGATAATCAGAATAATTTACTCATCATTATTACTTGAGTAATCTTGTTACGCTTTTAACATTGCTCTTATGGGCGTTAAAATCCAAAATTGCCGTTAAGTCTGCCAAGCCTTAATAAATTAAACTTCCAGATATTTATTAAAAACTAGCTGGCCCGACCCGGCTTTGCACGGATAGACCAATCAAAGTTAAATGTATATTAACAAAAAATATATTATATCAATAAATATATTATGTATTTCTTATGGGGATTTTTAGTAACTTTGACCCCCCAAACCTCCCCTAAAATTTCGAGTTTTTTAAAACCCTTTCTTAGCGAGCACCTAGGGCCCTAGAGGAAGCTACATAATAAATTTTATTCCAATCCGTTCGGTGTCTCTTTTTACTAACTTTGACCCCCCAAACCCCCTTAAAATTTCTAATTTTTAAAAACCCTTTCTTAGTGAGTACCTAGGGCCCTAGAAGAAGCTACATACCAAATTTCATTCCAATCCATTCGATGGTTTTTTGTAGTAACTTTGACCCCCCAAACCTCCCCAAAAATTTCGCATTTTGTGAAAAACTTTCTTAGCGAGCACCTATTTTCCTAGGGGAAGCTACATACCAAATTTCAGTCCAATCCGTTTGATTGTTTTAAAGAAATCGTGATTTTGTAACTTTGACCCCCCCAAACCCCTCTAAAATTTCGAATTTTTCTAAACCCTTTCTTAGTGAGCATCTATGGCCCTAGAGGAAGCTGCATACCAAATTTCATTCCAATCCGTTAGGTAGGTTTTGAGAAATCGTGATTTAGTAACTTTGACCCCCAAAACCCCGCTAAAATTTCGAATTTTCGGAGACCCTTTCTTGGTGCGCGTCTAGAGCCTATAAAGTGTATTAGTGCCAAATTTCATGTTTGTAGGCCTCGTGGTTTTGAAGAAACTGTGATGAGTCAATGAGTCAATGGTATTTGGCTTTTATAAGTATAGCTGGTGGACAGTTTTAAAAAATTATCTCTGTTATAATAAGCTATAAAACTGAATTAATTGTGATCTCAATTACAATTATTGAAAGCTTCAGAGTAAATTAATGCCAAACTTTTACTAACAATCATGTACAGTGAAAATAGTTAAACAATTTTATAAAGTGGGATGCTTATATGGTACTAGCATTACTGTTTAAATTGGTATTAAGTAAAATCATATTGATCTTGGAAAATAAAACTTTATATCACTTCCATTGTCGTATTGTTTATTATGACAGTGCTTCAGGTTTTATTTTTTCTGCATTGTTTATATACAGTTTTACACAAATATACAGTATACTTTTAATTTTGTAGAAGAAATTTCTTAGAATATTTTCTTGCTCTCTATTATTTCCCATTGAAAGAAACATGAAACATTTATGGTGAAAAAATTATGGAATATTAGGTACACAGTATTCTTGTTCTGAAACAATTATTAAATGCTCACTGAAACTGCAGTAGTTTAAGTTGCAGATTATTGTTGGTATGGAAATGCAACGTTCAGGTTACTTTTTGATAAATATAAACTCTATTAGGTATAACTTCATCTATTCTATTTCATCTCAAAAACAAAATTGATGAAATTTCTATTGGGCCTTAAAATGTGTTAAGAGGTTTAAATATATCACACCCTCAACTTAGAATATGAATTAAGAAACGACAATGAATGGCTTTATTAACTGTAAGGTTATTTAGCATTTCTATAAAGATTTATATAAAAACTATTTATTCCAGCAGGTTCTATAGGGTGTAAGCTGTAAACTTAGGTGTACAAGCTTTCATTATTTTGAAATAAATAATGGAGTGAATAATCCCTTATTTTAGGGAAACAGTTTACAAGCAAAATAACATGTGTAGTGTTTTATTCCTATAGTCTGGTTATATACCATTAGTAAAAATTAAGAAATAAGTAATTATTGTAAAATTAATTCAAATTAGATGTTTCATTTAAAATAGTATTGATAGGCTATGTATTTTTAATTATAATATTTTTGTCATTGTTAATTTTGATAGATGTTCAATGAGCATGGGCGTCATCAGCAGTTGTTTATTGGGGGGGGGGGGGGGGGCACATTCTGAGGGGTCAGTTGAAAGGGGGGTTCGGGAATGTTGAAAAATTACTTCTCAAAACATCAATTTAATGCATTTCTGAGGTGAAATTAGGTAAAACAAGAGAATTGTTTTTTTATTTTCTTCTTTTATTCACTTCATACGGTAATTACGGTATTTGAAAATTGCTCACTATTTAATTACGCACAAGAATTGTAAGCACAAGCACGTAACTTTTGTTCACAACGATTATATTAGGATAATATGATAAGCGCGACTAAAATGTAAAGTTATGTTTAACTGAACTGCTGTTGACTGACAAGTGGAGTGGAAGCAGACGGAATGAGGGGATGTCTGTGCGTTGTCTTCATGTCTGCTAGCCCGTTTCCGCCTACATCAATCCTTTCGCATTGTTGTTTTTACGATTACCTTACGTTATTTTGTTACCTTTAGGTTGGGGGCAAGACGTTTAGCATCGTGCTACAGATGCGCCGCATTCCTAGATCTATTAATGGATGGAACATCTTATTAATTGAAAAGTAATATCAAATCACATCTGTCAGAATCAATTTTTATACAAATTATATAACAACAAACATTGTACAGTTCATATATTTTCATAAGTTATTATACATGTTATTTGATACAATCAGCCGGATACGTTACCTTCAGAACGTACCACTAGTATAATGGAATAATGAAAACCTTTGAAAAGGCTGTATTTATTTATGCTTTTGTTTACGAAGTTGATTTTCTCTTTAGCTAAACACACCTTTAAAAGTTAACAAGAAACTCTTTGATTTTACATTCTCACTAGAATTATATTACAATCAGAATTATCTGTTCATAGCTTCATTGTCAGGTTGAAAACAATTTGAAAATACAAACATAGCACGCAAAACATAAACTGACAATAATTTAAAACATTTTTTCAGCAGTCAGCTCTACGAGCTTCACACTTGGCACGTCCCGTGTTTTCACCGTGTTAACTGTCGCGCGTTTGCTTGAGACGCGCATATGACATTTCGGGCACAATTTGATCACGCGTTTTTTACTGACACTTTCCTTAATAAGATTGGTGGGGAGCTGAAACAGTGCAGTCAACAGTCAACACGGTGAAAACTCGGGACGGGCCAAGTTCCGAGTTTCCGGAACGCCTGACACAAAACGCCTTGCATAAAACCAGCCTAACCTATTAAATAGTGATAATTAATAAATAGTAACACTAATAATGATGATAAATAATAATAATCAATAATACAAATATATTAAAAAAAGTAAAATCTTGTAGGGTATTTTATATGGTCCTCGATCTAATGGCTGAACTTCTTCCACAATATATTCGACTCAACTAATTTTTTGGTCAACCATATATTTGGTGCATGCTTCACAACTTTGGGGGCACTCTAGGTATGCACGGATCAGTTAAACGCATCAACGAGGTAATTTTAGCCAGTGTTCAGTAATGTTGTTAAATTAAAATGTATAGGTACTTCCTTTGTTTACCTGGCTCTTGGCAATGTCTAGTCAAGTGATGTTTTAACATTTTATGACTGAAATGACTGGACTTAATTATTGTATTAATACAATTTGAATTTTAATAAATGAGGAACAGTAAATATATTTTTTTTTGTTATGAATAAAAATTAATTGGAAACAATTTGGTTGTGCAAAATTTTAATTTGGAATTGTGGCACGTACATGTACATACAATTACTGCCTTCATTTACTTTATCAGATTATAGTAAAATAATCTTATATTTTTATAATTTAGGAAATATTAAAGGGTAAGCTGTGCAGTAACTCAAAGCTCTCTTTACTTTAAATTTTGTATTTTTAATGTTTTACTTCTGTACAAGTTACACCATTGACTAAAGCTACTTGGTAGAACTCCATGTTAAATGAAATACAAACACAATAATAATAAAAATTAACATAATATGTGATGCGGAAAATGAAAAGGGACCTCTTGTCGGGAGAGTAAAATTTTCAGTACAGGCAAAATAAGTAGCAAGGGTCAAAAATATTGAATTTTGGTTTTTTATCTATTATTGTTGCCCAACAATAATAGATAAAGATAACATCAATTGTAAAGTGATTTGTAGTCGAGAAATAATCAAAAAATGGTTTCCAAGCAACAGATGCCAGGTCTGAGAAAAGGGACCTCTTGTCGTTATAGAAAAATAACATGGGTGCGACAAGAGGTCCCTTTTTGTAATAATTAACTTTGCTTGCAGAATCTAGCGATGTTTCAGGCAACTAACTGTAGTTTTTACTAATAGTAGAACAGTTTCTGATTATTTTCATACCATTCCCGACAACATGGCCCTTTTCTTTGACTGATTAAAAAAGTAATAAAAACAGGCTTAAAATCCAACAAACAACTTTTTGCATTATTACATTAATAATAATCTAGACAATATCTATTATTAAAAATCACAGTGATTAAAAATTAATTAATTATGCAAGGGTGTAACTTACTCTATGGGAAGTAGCTGCATAAATAATACAGGTGTTGGCATGAAATAAACAACAGCTGATAAAACAGATGATGGTTTAACTTTAATTGTGATTTTCTCAAAATTACCTTTTTCCGTAACTAATTTTCATTTGGCCATAATTTTTAAGATAGAATTATGATTTTTGTGTTAAATTGATCAGAAATCAAACCTCTTTAAGGAAATAACAAAAACTAAATTTCAAAAATTTGCGACAAGAGGTCCCTTATCATATTCCGCATCACATATTTTTAATAAATTTTAAAATTTTGTTATGATTTTTGCTTATTATAAAGGTAAATAAAGAATAATAAAGTTTTTACCAGTTACGAAGTATGTAACTTCAAAGTATAAACTGGGTTATCCCTTTGAAGATTGTGCATGCGATTTTCACTTATCATTTTTTGAATAGTGTTCAAATGACTGTTAGATTTGACACTGTCTAAATTGTAGGCCTATTCAAGTTACTGTTGCAATCTAATGAACTTCAACACACATAACATCAATAATTGGAACCAAATTAGACAGTAAAATTATTGTCCATTCTCATTGTAGGCAGGTGCTGTACTATATAATATGTGTGGATACAGTTATGGTCAGTTTTGCTGTTTGTTTAGTATGTGATGAGATACTGCTTCATTGCTTATGGTATTTATTTGCCAATTTCAAGAATCCAACTAGCTAACATTATCAACTTTTATTTTTGAGACTATTGGAGGATTTAGGATTAACTTAAGGGGAGGGGCTAGACATTGCTGTCAAGATCTGAAGATAAGGGATGGATAACACTTAATATTTACCATTTTTATCTCATACAAATTATAACTACAAAGCGGAAGAATTTTAGTAAGTTTTTCAATAACAATTTGTTTTTAAAGGAAAGAAATAAAAATTTATATTTTTGGAATGTTTACAAAAATTATTTTTAAAAACACCTGAGTTAATAAAATATTTAATTTAAATTGAATAAAGGAACATAACCATAAAGTCATATAAAAAGTAATTAACTGCTAGGAGGAAGATTTTAAACATTAACAATTTTGCATCTATTAATTACACTTAATTGCCTTAATTTAAATATGATGCCTAACTAGATAGGCCTACACTTGCACAAGTTTAAATTTTTTAAAAACCTTTCTTAGTGAGCACCTATGGCCCTAGGGGAAGCTACAAACCAAATTTCATTCCAATCCGTTCAATGGTTTTAGAGAAATTGTGATTTTGTAACTTTGACCCCCCAAACCCCCTAAAATTTCAAATTTTTTTAAACCCTTTCTTAGTGCGCGTCTAGAGCCTATAAAGAGTATTAGTGCCAAATTTCATGTTTGTAGGCCTCGTGGTTTTGGAGAAACTGTGATGCGTCAATGGTATTTGACTTTTATAAGTCTAGATTATAATTCAATTCATACATCGGTTGTTACATAATATTACAAATGAAACAGCTGATTTGGATAAAAACTGAACACAATTTTAGGTTCGGCCTTCAATGAAATAAAAGACGTTTATTTGCAACCAATTTGGTTACTTTAGGCCTGTATTACACTATCAAAGTTCTTTGTCAAAGATCTTTGATCAAAGATTTGATGAAAGGTTCTCTCTTGGAGAACCTTTGACAAATAAATTTGACGTGTGCACACTTTGATAAAAGATTCCCTTTTACACTATCAAATATTTCATCAAAGAAATTTAATCAAAGATCTTTGACAAAGAACTTTGATAGTGTAATACAGGCCTTAGAATCAGGTAATTGTTGAAAACGTTATTCAAACACTACATAAATGCAAAAATAAATTTTTCCAAACTGTATCATGCTGTAGAACTTTATTATTAGTATCTTATTAAAATGGTTAGGGTACCTGCCCTTTATGACTTGTTTAGAATGTTATAGCCTACTTCAAAAGAAACACTTGGCGTATTTTACTGAGTATTACATTTTATTCCCTATCGCGACTTTAAAACTAAATTAATATATTGACATTAAACTTTGGAACAAATTTTAGTAATTATATCAGTAGTAATTAATTCCAAAATGTTAAATTGGGTAATTTATTGAGTTTTAAATTTTTAACTATGGTTAAGCAGAATGTTCAAGGTCGAGAAACCATTCAAACAGGATGTTCAAGGTTAAGAAAACATTTCCGCATTCCTCGACTAGGGAATTGGGTCAATATTCCGGATGTATATCCGGTCTTTGCTATTAATACTTGAGACATTATTATGTGTTGTCCTTTTAATATTTTAAATTGTAAATAGTTTGATCAAGAAAATAAATTTCTTATTTTATTTGCATGTGATAACTAGCAGTATTTTATTTTGTTAAAGGCGAAAACCCTGAGTGGTCATCATCCCTGTAGCTAATTTAGTAATGTAGTATTTTAAATTTTTGATCTTTTTTTGTTATTTATTGCTTAGTTTCAACATAAACACTATTGCTTTTGTTAAATAAATTTTGTAGTCTGATTAACTGTAAATATTTTGTGTAATTTCTGTTTGAAGAACATATTTTTAGCACGGAAAGCAGTCAACAGTTCCTTTTAGTGGGAACAGGAATAACACCTGAAGGAATCAACCAGAATTATGTAATTTATGATTATTAATTTACAATTTTATATTTTACTTTAATTCAATAGGCCTAATGTAGTAGGCGTCAATTTATGATATAACAAGATATATACTAATTTATAAAACTTTACTTTTATATTATTCTCAATATAATGAACTGTAACACTGCTTACTAGCTTAATCAATTTGATAAATGATTTGACTCAGGACACAGGTTTACAATTACAATAAAATCTTCTTTTATTTATCAATAGAAAATCAGAAAAATATCTACAGTTTAATAATTATTTAGCTCAAAATCAAATATATACAAAATTATTTTAGGGAATTATTTCCCAATGAGCACTCTTAATCTCGGGTAGGTTGGTGCCGGCTCTTCTCAATATTAAATTGAAACAAATATTATACAAATTATTTAAATTAAGAATTAGGATAATTAAAACAAAGGAGAAAATAGTACAAGGTGGAAAGTGTATGGGTATGTAGATGTATGAATTTAGTGTTAATATAAAAGGATAAAGTTCTGATAAAAGTTGAAATCTTGATGGTACAGTATATATATATTTATAAATGTTTATCAGCTTTACTGGTATAGTTCTTTGAATTTAAATATGCAAAGGAAAGGTTGGAGTATATCCAATTTGATGAATAGTTATGTGGATTGATCTCACCCAATTTTTATATAGAGTCTTCTTCTTGAAAAAGAATGGTTTATTAAAATTTGATACTGTTCAGTCACTTCACTTATAAAAGGTTATTTTAACGTTGGCACTTGTTATACACTTCAAAATGGTCTTGAAACTTGTGTGGTTTGGTGGGCTCTAACACAGCGTCTGCTCCCTTTGATGTCTCAGCAACAATTAAATTGGATTTGATCTCAATTTGGCTTCCTTAGGCCCTCAGGAACTGGTACATTAAGGTCTGGTTAATTTCATTTCTTGTGGGATTTTGATTGTTGTGTGAAAATGTGTATTTTGAAATGTAGTGTATTTGTTTTGTATGATTTTAATGAAATTTTGATGTATTTTGGTTTTTTAAAGAACATAGAATGGTAAAAGTAAATAGAATTTGATTAAATAAAATTTTAAATGAAAATATCTAAAATAGCTCCTTGTACAACTTAATATCTAATATCTAAGGTCTACAAGTATAATTATTTATCTGGTCGTTTAAAAGTCTCATTTCCGCGGCACAAGCGGTCACGTGATTGTGGGCTGGGCTTAAACAAACATGGCCTCTCGTTCTCCAGGTTTTAATCGAATATTCATATACTTTGAAGAACTTTACTAGCTTAACGGTATTTCTTTTCATATTTTGCCAAAGACATTTTTGATGTAAAATCTTCTGTTCTACTCGTTGGTTCTGTTCCTTTTTTGATTTAGAATTTAGTTTCCTTGGGATCGGTGGTTTTAATTTGGAATAGGCCTACAATTTCGTACATCGGCCTAGCTTCGAGTGTATTTTAAAAGGTGGATTTCGGTCGATTGGTTTACTCTTGAGTTATTATTATATATTATATGGATTGGTCGTTTAATTTAGATTAATTTTGATGTGGGAATGATATTAATTTGAGGTCGAGAAGTACTGGTAATTATTTAAAATGTTGTTGGAAGTCGGATGTTATAATATTATTAATGAATCATTTACAATCTTTGCCGCTAGGTGTCGCTGCTCCAACTTGTGAATGAAATGCCTTTATAGTAGTCTGTTCCTCTCTCTCGCACTCATGCGTGTTTAGTTTAGTAATTACGAATGGTTTCTTTTGATATTTTAAATGATTTTTATATAGGGATATATTTTGAATTGTTACATGATTTGATGAATGAAATGGCATGGCGTACGAAGCCTACTAATTTAACAAAATGGTAAGACATATAATATACCAAACTTAGAATTTGTTTTGCAAATTAATTAAGTCAATAGTTTATCAAATGTAATCAAAACCAAAAATAAATATTTGTAACTGAGAAAAAGTTAAGAGATTCAGCAGAAAACTGTCTTAGAACTATCAGTCCGTACGTAAATGTTTAAAATATAATTTATAATAATTAATAATGTTATAATATGTTTGTATAAAATATAATAAAATATAAGTGAATATTGAGCATGTTGGATTTATTTTAGTGTATTAAAAGTGTATGTATAATGCATGTATTTTAAGGTTTAATCATGTGGATGTTTTGACACTCTTTTTTTACAGCTTTATTAAGGAAAATTAATTTTGTTTGCGTTTACAATTCATAAAAGTACCATGCTATATTCCTGCACTTCTCATGTAGAAATATTTCAAACGCAAATTTATTCTAGCCGGTTTGTTGTGATAATGAAGGAAAATGTACAGACAATTAATTTTAAAGTTTAAATCAAAGGGGCAAATGTGTTGAAATCAAGGTAATACTTGGTATATTGGCAAACAAGGATGGTTGTTTGACAATTCTATTATGTAATATATTGTTTTGTAATCTGGCAAAGTTAAAGCATTCAGGTTATATACTCCAATTATATAACAGGGACTGGAATGCTGAGTGTGAATTTGAAAACGTAAGTTAGGAGTAATGCAAGGCATAGATCGTTAAGGGATTCTTGATAATAAATTATTGTTTTTAAAATCAATCTATATTCCTTGATTCACAACTAAACATTTACAAACAATATTGAAAACAATTCTTACAAATCAATTGTTATTTCAACAGTTAAGTGTAAAAACTATTAGGATTTCAATTGGGATACATTTTATAAATCAATTTGAATACAGTATACCTTACATACTTTTTCATTTACAGAACTGTACATGACAAAGTTTTTGTAGTTTTATTTTGTATGTAGTTTTATTTTAAACAAATAAAAGAGCACTGTGGCGACGAAATCACACTGATTTAAATAAAAACCCGAACCACAAAACAAAGAGCAAAAACTATAACTAAACAACTAAATTGGAAGTTAAGTTTAATACCTTACCCTAGCTTATGTACATTTCGATGACATGGTCATCATCCTCAGAGGGTTTTAACACTACTAAAGTATACATAAAATATTACAACCTATATATACTGTACACGCCCTCCCCCCACTCCTCCCCATACCGGTTAATCCAAGACAGACCTGGTGGGGGAATGGGAGGAGCCACATTAAATCTACTAACATGTATCTATTATTAACAATAAAAACCAATTTAACAATAAATTATAAAACTATTAAACACAAAAAATAACAAACTGGTCTACTAAAACTATAAACAGTCAAACAGAAATTAAAATAATAATAATAAAATAAAATAAAAAAAACTAATAGGCCTAATGAAATAAATAAAAAACAAAAGAAATTAAATACTTAATAAAATAAAATAACATAAACTTAAAACCCAATTTTAACAAATACAGATCAACAAAATATAAATAATATATAGGTCTTTTTAAAAAAATACAAATAACTGAAAGTTAAAAAATTAAATTAAGGTTAAGAAATATTACCAATAATAAATACAGTACTATCTATTGCTAAAGGTTCCTATCAAGTCCTAAGTAAAGAAAACAATGACGAGTTAGGAATAGGCCCTTTATCTGCATTTAATAACATATCATTGTCAGCCTGAAAAATAGAAATGCTTTCCAAGCTGTTCAATAACTTGTTTGAAGTCACTTCTTTTTTTAACCTAACATTGGATATTTCCAAGTTATGGTTTGTTTCAAGAATGTGCTCCGCAACGCTAGATTTTTCAGGCCTATTGTACTTAATATGTGATATGTGTTCTTTAAATCTTGTCATAATTTTTCTCTTTGTTTGGCCTAGATAAACCCTTTCACAAGTATAACATTTTATTTCATAAATTCCAGACTTTTCCAACATTGGAATTTTATCTTTAGGATTACCTAACAGTTGTCTAAGGTTATTATGACTTTTGTAAGCAATCCTAAGGTTACATTTCTTAAAAATAGACTCCAGGCCTTTAGTAAGTATGGAATCAAAAGGTAAACTAACATATTTCAATTTTTCTTTTCCTTCCGGTTGGAGTGTCGTGGAATTTATTTTAACATTTTTTAGCTTCTGTTTCCTTAACAAATTATCAATAATTTTATGATCAAAACCATTGAACTGAGCTATATTTTTAATAACATTTAACTCATTGTAAAAACGTTTCGGTGTAAGGGGGATCTGAATTGCTCTATTTATCATACTATTAAAAGTAGAAAGTTTATGTTTATAACTATGATTCGAGTTGCTTAATATGTACCTATGATTATTTGAGGGTTTCCTATATATATCGAATTCTATCTGTTGCTTATTTCTAATACATAAAATATCTAAAAATGGCAAGCTTTGGTTCAATTCAGTTTCATGAGTAAATCTAACAGAATTGTGTCTGCCATTTAATCGATCCACAAATTCCTGAACACTGGATTTGTTGAGGTCAAAAATGGCAAAAATGTCATCCACATACCTCAGCCATATTCTAGGAAAGTAGTCAAGATCATTGCTTAACTCCTCCTCAAACTTACTCATGAAAAGGTCTGCTATAAAAGGAGATAAACAATTGCCCATAGCCGTACCATCAAGCTGTTGATAAAAAACATTATTAAATTGGAAATAATTTTGATCCATGCAGACCTCGGTTAATCTTACATACTCATCAATTTTCCAAGGTTCTACCTGATTTTTGTGCAGAAATTCTCTCAAATAACCCATAGTCTCTTTAATTGGAATACTAGGAAACAGAGAGCTAACTTCAAATGAAACTAATATTTCGTTGCTTTGGAGTTTAACATCCCTAATTATTTCTGTAAATTCTAAATTATTTTTAATAGAGAAAGATCCAAATTTAGTTTCAAATCTATTAAACTCCTCCGCTAACCATTTTGAAAGAACGTAAGTCGGTGAGTTAATCCCTGAAACAATAGGCCTCATCGATTTACCTTCCTTATGAATTTTAGGAAGACAATACAATCTAGGTAATACTGGATTGGAAACATGAAATTTAAAAACATCATTTTTAGGAATCACCAAACCACAATTTTTTATGGTATCTTTAGTGTTCCTAACAAATTTGTTAAGTGGATTTTTAGATATTTCTTTATAAGGTCCTTCTTTTACCATTTTTGAAACCCTACTAAAGTAATCAGCTTTATCCAAAATCACTACAGTTTACCTTTATCAGCCTTAAGGTAAAAACAATCTTTCTGTCTCAGACCTTTAACTATATCCATTTCTTTTTTTATTAAATTATATTTACTTCCCGAATTTTTACTGCCTAAATTCGCTTGGATTTGAATTTTACAAGCATTCCTAATGTAATTTTTATCAGAATCTTTTAAATACTGAATACTACTCTCAATTAATTTTAAACGTTTACATCAAAAGGGCAAATGTGTTGAAATCATGGTAATACTTGGTATGTTGGCAAACAAGTATGGTTGCTTGACAATTCTATTGAAAAAAATGTTATGTTTTTTCCCAAAACGGTACTTACTTTCTGGACAAGCCTCGTATATATAATTTGTAATTAATTATAACTGTATATTTAATTTATGTAGGGTAGGTCCTATGTGTTATCTTATGTTTATACAGTTTTAACCTTTAATAGTAAAACATGTTCACAGTACTAAATACCTAGTAAAAAAACATTTAATATTTGTTATTTAAAAATATTCAAGGTCTAAGTTTACTTGAGTCTTTCAAAAGTCCAAACATCAAGTCCAAATTAACACAAAAGTTTATGCTTGTAAAAAAATGCTAAAACTATAAAAGTCTTAAAATTACATATAGAATCTAAAAACATAATGCAAAATTGTGATTCCCGTTTCGGGAAATAAGTGAACCACGGATTGACATATCTTTTGCGCATGTGTTAAAGTTATGAGGAGAATGTTTTCTTGGAATCGATGAATATAGTAACAACGAACCTCCAGCGATCCGTAGGAAACCCATGAACATTCAGTGTTCATTTTGCAGTGAATTTGTAAACATGTCTATGGGATGGGAAAACTCGCGATTATGGTGATGAGTGGTGCGGCATTACTAATGGCAAGTTTGTCTAAAAACAAAATGAAACCTCAACGTTGGTGGGGCACTAAACTTAAAAAGAAACCAAATAGTTCAGAACTTATGATAGACTTGAAGTCACAAGAAATAAGCAGTCAATAGCCTATACAGTATTACTATTATGTTATTGTCAATATATTATAAGCGGATATTTTTTTTACACTGGTCTACAGATATATCCATCTCCGCAGATATTTCTCACCAAGAATCTGCTTCATATTAAACAAAATGATCCTCATGCAGAGGATAAATGAATTGGTTTCTGTATGAATCTACTGATTTCATTAAAATCACTTCTGAACAATCCATATTTAATCACTGGAAAATTAATATCTTGAAAAACAATAATCACATGTAGGCTAAAAACAACAAACCTTTCACAAATACAAACTGCGAATATTCAAAGTGTTCGTTGAAAAACCCGACAGGAGAGAGATCGGCATGAGATCATCATACTAATGTGCCTCCTACATTAGTATGATGAATTCAATGCGAACGAGCGGCACGCGCCCTGTGCGGGTTGTACGCACCTCAAAACAGAAGTATTTCCTGAGATCCACTTCAATCATCCTATTTACTTTTTCCTCACAAAATGTATAGTAAATACAATGTGTTATTGAATAATTGAAAATATTATTCCTGAGAAATTTATCAAACTTGGTATCGAATATGCTCCTAAAGAGGGTGAAGAGTAACATCATTTTTGAATGAATATTACAACGATGGTCAAGATGTACAACTTCAATTGGATCTCTAATTGAAAAAGAAGTATTATCGAGGAGACAACGCTGAATTACAGCAGAAAAGCGCTCAGACACGCTCATTGATGAGTTAACATTTTTGTGAGAGGCACTTTTTTCAAATGTGTATACGTTTTTGAAGATTGGAGCCACCTTAGCTGTGATCATTTCCAGTACCAAGAGCAGTTTCTCAAATTTGAGATGTTTAAAAGATTGGCAGAAAAATACAACCGGAGAATCGGCTGAATGGTCTTGCTATTTTGAATATTCACAGAGAAATTGACATAACGGCAGAGGACTTTATCACCAGATTTGTTGAAAAAAGTCGAAAATTTGATCTGTAACTGTAATTTTATTCCTGTTTGAAACAATGCATTACATTACTTGATTATTAATAAAATTATTTGTTATGCATTAAATGGTTAATATTACTGTATTTCTAACTAATCTATTGATCTGTTAAGAAATAATTTAATTAATAATTATCAGCAATCACTCATTAAAAACGTTGCAACTGAGTGTACTCCAATATTTAATAATAAGACTCACATATTTTTTTATAACTTATCCCCCACCGAAAAAAATTTGTACTACTAGGCCTACAGCCTGAGATTTTTTCTAATTTTCTCATTTTACTTCTTTTCTGTATGTTATATCTATTATTCACTTTGATTTATCTTGTATGCAGATGTTTTTTATTCATTTATAAATTATATATACATAAATATATAATTAAACGTTTTATAAGCACAAAAATTGTATACACATACAAAAATACCCCTGAAAAGAAGATGATAT
>JAGFPH010000759.1:382728-394801 GCA_018207615.1 Philaenus spumarius | reverse complement strand
AAAGAACAGTTTGATTTCATTATCATTAATTACAAGACGATAACTAGGTCATTAGATGTGTAAACGGAATCAAAACATAGTCACAAACAAGGTTAACTATAAAGATGCACACAGCACACCAAACTAAACTGCATGCATGGAAGGCATGGATTTTTTTAAACAATTACCTGTTGCGTTTCCTTTTTGTTTAAACATTCAGCTTCTTTAAAAAAATAGTAGATAGCGTTACTAGTATTGATTTACACCGTTTAATTTAGCGCTAAATACAGCTTCTTTAAAAACATATCAGATAGCGTTACTAATATTAGTACTTTGAACAGAAAAACACAAAACGTACCCGTACGGGCATAGTTCTCTATGGAGGTTTTCGTCAAACTAACCCGTACAATCGTAGTCTTCAAAAGATTAAGTTCATTCAACTGGTGTAACTAAGTAAATTCGAAATATAACTGAGAAAATAACTAAATTGCAGACAGATATTTAATCTAACTTTTATATTTAATTTGAGTGTTTTTCTATATTATAATATTGTCTACAGGGCTTGTGGAAAGTTACTACTATCCTCGCTGGGACATGTTCTTCTCGATGTTGAAAGATTCTCTAATTAAAGGACAACCTTACAATGAGTGGGCTGGAAGAGAAGCATTTTTTAAATATGTAGAACTACCATTCACGTATAACCGAGACAGATTATCTTCACATCCTGTTGGTAAGTCCAAACAAAATACTGTATATTATTATAATTTTTCATTTTGAATATAAGTGTAGGATGATATTAGTTACTGTGGGATATTGTTCTACATAAAAAAGGGATACAATTTCTTTTATTATTTACCATCTATTTATTTGCAATATATGTACCATTACCTATTTTTTATTTTTTATTTCAGGTGACACAATCCAAATTGCTCAAGAAATATTCAAGCCGTGGTATGATTTCCAATTCAATTAAACAATATGATATCGTTGAACAAAGTGTGTTATTAAGAAGTTCTTGTAAAAATTGAAGTGTTCCTTG
Source organism: Philaenus spumarius (assembly GCA_018207615.1). Lineage (NCBI taxonomy): Eukaryota > Metazoa > Arthropoda > Insecta > Hemiptera > Aphrophoridae > Philaenus > Philaenus spumarius. The sequence goes on along the minus strand of JAGFPH010000759.1, from coordinate 393,783 downwards.
AATACTAAAACACAATAATTAATGTTAATATATTGGGAAATTTGTAATAATAAAATATTAGAATCGTCTATCTCCCCTACACTGTATGTATTTTAACTATAATAATACTATGTTTTAATTCTGATAATTTATTGTTTTAAGTTTATTTAACCATCTTACCATTTTACTGTTGAAGTAGATTAACTGAAAACACTAAGCCATGCTATGCAAATATTTTTTGTGTGATTAGTTAACCCTTTGAGGGGTGGCTTATTTTACGCTTAAAGAGTTATCACGTCATACGACGTAATACTACGTTTTTGCTCAAAGGAGTTATAGGAACAACACAAAGGAGTTGTGCCATGGGAACAAGTTTCTATTAAGACTCAAACAGTTGGTTATTTCACCACTAGAGTGTAGATATGTACTGTAAAAGTGTCTTAGTAGTAATAGTTGCTACTTTAATAAAGTAGTTTATTTAAATTTTTAGTTCATAAAGTGACTTCATAAATAATGAAGTGACACAAATACCTGTACACTTTAATAGCACACTTTTCTTCAAGAGGTAAAGAAGAAAAGTTACCCTTAGCTGTAACGCTGTTCATTTTAAAAACTTTACCTTAACACAAATCTAATAACAAAACTGAACTGCAATAATATTATTTATTAATGATAAAAATATGTTCACACTAACACAAACTTAATCCATGAACTTCATAGAATGCATAACTGGCATAACCTATAAATCAAAGAAGTAAACTACCCAAAGGATAAAGTAGGCCTAAGCTTTTTTACATAACAAAGTTAGTTGTGAACTGCAACTTCGGCTGTCTTCGGAAGGAGTCGGGAGTTGCTGCATTTAGAGTGCAGCAAAAAACAATGCTAAAACAGCAATTCCCCGCTGTTCACCTGTACCCCCTCACCTAGACCAGGAGGCTCATTCTTTGAGTTGAACCAGGCAGCTGAAAACGACGTAGTAGAGCTGCGCGTTGTAACTCTCTGTCATATTTTAACAACTTTTCACTCTATATTATTAGATTTATGAAAACAAGTACTAAATATTTATAGTTGTTAAAATATTATGTTATTAACGCAATTTGCTTGGGGGTTCACTGAACCAGTGAAACTATAGCACGAGCCGCCAATGTTCTCCTGGTATCATTAATGAATTGCGAGGAGTGGAATAACACAATGAAAAGCCGAGCTCAAGAAAAAGCCTGATCGAATCATGGCAGACCTAACCGTAGTAGGAGCATTGTAACAAATTGTATCTATGTAATTCCTATCAATAAAGCTACCGGTGATACATCTACATGAAATGTTCACATTTGTAACTGAATATTTAAATATATTGTTAGTATATACCAAGAGGTTTGTGAATTTAGGCTAGAGAGTTTGAAAATACCAACTGTGGTACTCTCTTAGTAAAAAAGTATTTTCAAATTACCATTCTTATGCAAATACTAAACTAAATTTGCTTGTGCGCCCAGGATGTTCGCCTTTGTCATCACCCTCTCGATAGTCTATTGTAGGGAATAGTGCAAAACAATTTGAGAAGTACCACAGTTTTCCATGATGTTTGTTATATCAACTAGTAAATAGAAAACAACATTAGTGAAGTACTCTATACAATTTTATTGTTGAGCATAATTACTTCAGTTATAATGTGTTTGTTGTAGCTCATTCAATAATGGAAATAGCGACATTGTTATTGAAGCACGTTGAGTGTAGGCTAATATATTATATATTAAACGTTAGAATATATATTCTATTCTTCAGGGTTTATTCTAATGGCTCGTACTTCAGAAAAATTCAAATAAATAAATTAATTAATTGTAATGTACAAGTTCGTATCTATGGAAACTAAATAGACTAGTGTTATGGTGGAACCACACAAAAGTAATTTGGCTTTTATTTTAATTATTTTAAAATTATTATTTCTTTCATGAGAAAAATTAAAAAATTCTTGTTTTGTTTAAGACACAAGGTTAAATTATTAATAGAAACGTCATTGTAAATGGATCATACTAGGAACACTATTAAATACACTGCTGTAAAACATGATATATATAATCCTGAAATAACAACATTAAGGAGAATCGAACTAGATAATCAACAGGGAAAATTATCAGATGAACATTGTCGAAATGTATTGCCTCCAGGCTTGGGTAAGTATTTAAAAATTATTTGTAGCTATAACAATTTGGTCTTTAAAGTAGCAATTAGTAATAAATAATTGTAAAATAAGTAGACCTAAATAAAATATTGGCTTTAACAGTGGATTTTCCATGGGGAAGACACAGGCACTAAAAGTAATGGTTAATAGCCATATTGGGTCCACTGTTGTGAAAGACAAAACATAAGATTTTCATGTTCAGCGTCTAAAAAACAAAACATGAACATAAGCATAAATATTTTTGAAATAAGAACGAATTGGTGTAACTATAGGTCATATTAAGTTTGCAGTTAAGAATTTCAAAATATACAACTTCTGTTTAGTGAACGATGACCCTGAATGTTCAAATCATTGAATTTATTTTAAGTAATTAGAGGAACCAATCATTTTTTGTAGGCTTGCAATCACTATTTGGGGTAGTTCTGGTTTTAAATTTAAACTCGATATTCTTACTTAGTGCCCTAAAAAACTCAAGAAAATAATGATTTTGATTCAGTCATTTTACACTTACGTAGGCCTTATTCTGAAAGAAAACAATACAGCATATGAGAAATACACTTTTATAAAAATCATATACATGTATATTACTTCTACCCAGTTATTAGTACTCATTTGGTAACATAACCAAACAATATTTAGTACAATTTATACGCTGAGGTAGATTTTTCTTAAGTACTCTTTTAGGTGAATGTAAAACGTTTTAAAATATTTACTAATATTTAATATTTGGAAAATTATATTACAGCACAAGTTTACCAATATTAATATAAGGATCAATTCTAAACAAACTAGATAATGGGCGATTGTGTTTATTCGTGTAATGTGTTTTGTTTGTTACTGTATGGAAATGTTGTTTAAATTTTAGAAGAGTTACCAAAGGAATTATTTTACCAGTACTACCCTCAAATTCATCACGTGGAAGGCTACAATGTCCTTCCTCTCGATTTCAAAAAGTGGAATGAAGAACAAAGTGTACGCCGGCTGTCATTTCTAAACAACGAGAAGCTAGCAGAGTCTTGGCTGAAATTCAAAGATGGATTGCCAGTTTCATATCTACGGCTAGTCAACATGCCTTCAATCAGGTAAAATCTATATATATAAAAGCGAAAAACCACTCACTCATCACGATTTCTCAAAAACTACCGAACGGATTGAAATAAAATTTGGTATGTAGCCTCCTCTAGGGCCATAGGTGCTTACTAAGAAAGGGATTGAAAAAATTCGACATTTTAGGGGGGGGGGGGATCAAAGTTATTAAATCATGATTTCTTCAAAACTACCAATCGGATTGGAATGAAATTTGGTATGTAGCTTCCTCTAGGGCCATAAGTGTTCACTAAAAAAGAGTTTTAAAAAATTGGAAATTTTAGTTGGGTTTAGGGGGTAAAAATTACTAAATCAAGATTTCTCCAAAATTACCGAACAGATTGGAATGAAATTTGGTATGTAGCTTCCTCTAGGGCCATAGGTGCTCACTAAGAAAGGGTATGAAAAATTTCGAAATTTCAGGAGGGATTTGGGGGGATCAAAGTTACTAAAATCATAATTGCAGATCTTTTATTATTATGACAATAGTGCTTTTATTATTTAAGATCTGTATATATAAAAGCCAAATACCACTCACTGACTGAACACTTAAAAAGAAAACAATTATGTTAAAAAGACTGAAAATACCAACCACCACGGGCAACACCATACGGGTCAGCTAGTTTATAATAAGATTGTAATAATTATGTAAGTCAAATCGAACCACTACTTAATATTAATAGCTTCCGTTTCAGTTAGATGCATTATTTTTATAGCTCTAAATTTCATTCGCCTACAATAATTAAAATATTTTGTTGAATGCCATTATCTATTTACATTTACAATAACTAAACTCTTTTATTTAATATTAATAGGAGATTTAATAACTTTCAAATTTGAAGCTCGGATTTTTATGTTATCTTTTTCTTTGCAATAATTCATACTTGACTAACATTTTATTTAGGCACAATAATATAATCTTGTTTGCCAACTATTTGTTAATCCTGTAGTTCGAGAGCCTAAATAGAAGTAGATTCCATTTGATAAAAGTACAAACCAATATCAATTGATAGTTTTATTACTACCAATAAAATGTAGCATATGTAGTACCTAGATGAACCTTTTGATGAAAAAACATGATTGATAGGTAAAAGTAAACTTAGTATGCATGTTATCAATTTAAAGTTTGGTAGATTTATGTTCCATCGATTGATTTTTTCACATTTTAGGTTTATACTCTTCATGGATAATTTGATAAAGGTTTTGTTAAGGTGGTTATTTAAAATAAAAAAACATCAGTATCATAAACATTAGAACAAAATTATCCGGCGACAAACATTTTGAGCAAAACAAATAATTTGATAAGCTCTCTTTTCCTTTTTTACTTACATAATTTTGTATGTGTTTTATGTCCCTCCAAATTCAAACATTTTAACAGAAACAATATGTTAGCCTACACTTTTTTTATCAAATCACTATAGGATTATTAGTGGTGCAAAACCCGAATGTAAACAAACCTAAAGAAAGATATGAAATAAAATTTTATTATTATAATAGTTCTATTAGTCTAATACCTCAAAACCATAGTTTCAAATAACTGGATCTTCTTAGTACACAAATTTAAGGACAATATCATATAAATAACAATCACATTACAAATAATTACTTTACAAAATATTTTTTAGAAAAGAGTTGCAAACTTTGGCTCTTGAGATTGCTTATGATGCACATACTATAAAGAAAAATATCTTAGAGAGTTTGCCATTCTCAATAACTGTTATTGACAAGTAGTTAATTTCTCGTAAAATTATCAATTGCTTTAAATTACTTTTCTATCTTTTTTAAATTACGGTATATGATATTTTTAACGTTCACTCGAACTACTTATACACCATTGTTAAAAGCTAATACAAAAGTGAAATTTTTCAGTTACACAAAGGACATGCTACACAAATATATTTACAACAAAATGTTTCCAATGTGACTAAAACAAAAATATGGTCCTTTGTCTAATCACAATTTTATAATTAATTATTATTAATCTTTGTATTAAGTTAAACATTAAGTTTCAAACACTAAGCAATTCAATTTTTTTTTATATATTTTGTTTTATTTAATTTTGAATGTTGAATTTGCCACAGAATAAATAAAAGCAAATTCCAAAACTAACTAACATTGTGTCAAGTTGAAAAAATGTAAGAACATTTTTGCTCTTAGTTTCGAATATTTGGTTTATTATTTCTTCTAATATTTTTTAATACTTTTAGGGATTACCGTTTCAAGAACTACGTCCTGCGGTACATTAACCCTGAGAGATCATCTTCTTGGAGGTTGAATTTGAAAAGTTCGAAGAATGTTGACTTAAATAGTCAAATGTGCCCGGAAAAGAATAAGTAATTTTTGTAAATGTAAATGGAAATATCAAATTTTTAATTCTACTTACATAATCATCGGTGATTTCAGACTTTAGAATGAATAAATACATAAAAAGTGTATTAAATTGCTTTATATTTTTTACACTTTGAGATATGTATGAGTATGATATTCTCTTTCTAATGTATTTTGAATGGCATAGGTATACAATTAATTGTTAAGAGAACAAACATAGAATATAGTGTGAATAATAATGTTAAAAAGGTAAACAAACGCCAAAATAATATGACGCATTGTTCAACTGACTAACGGATTTAACAGGCTGATGGTTTCATCAGATTTGTTTTACATTTTCTTTAGTTTCTACCATCATTGTGGAAATTAATTATTAAACAATATTTTACCTCATTTGGCTCCGCCACGTGACTTCTTTGCTTCAGTTTACCTGACGCGTTTCAGAGCTTGTGCCCCATCCTCAGAGAATCACTCACTCGAGATCGTCAACACATTAAAATATAAAAGTTACACAACATATTACACAACACAAACACACAACACAAAGTTACAACACGGTGGGTACCGTTACACAGTCCATGGACGACTGACGTTTCATGCCTAATACTTAGCAATGGGTCTACATAAATTGTTTATTCAAGATTGTTATCGTGAATTCTGATTGCCGTGTCGTATATTAAGTTCGAAGAAAATCATAATTGGTCATTCAATAGTGAGTCCTTGTTACCTTTAAAGGCTTTATAGATCTCATATTCTTCGATGGCATCCATATATTTGCCTTTACTGCAGATATGTAACGGTTCCATATTTGTATTGAAATCGGTGTACGAATGGTCTTCGTCCACCAGGTGGCGTGCGTAATTTGACCTAATGCCATTAATGTTCTTTTTTGGCAGATGTTCTTTAAATCTTTGATGAAATGTACGTCCTGTCTGCCCTATATAGAATTTAGTGCAATCGTCACACTTTATTTTATAAACACCAGTTTTAATCACACCATGATAACAATCTTGAATAAACAATTTATGTAGACCCATTGCTAAGTATTAGGCATGAAACGTCAGTCGTCCATGGACTGTGTAACGGTACCCACCGTGTTGTAACTTTGTGTTGTGTGTTTGTGTTGTGTAATATGTTGTGTAACTTTTATATTTTAATGTGTTGACGATCTCGAGTGAGTGATTCTCTGAGGATGGGGCACAAGCTCTGAAACGCGTCAGGTAAACTGAAGCAAAGAAGTCACGTGGCGGAGCCAAATGAGGTAAAATATTGTTTAATTAAACAAACGTGACTTGGATACTAAAACAAAATGAATCTTAAATTAATTATTAAGCAACAGCATTTGCCTGTTACTATTCCATTAGATTTTATAATGTTTGCATGTAAAAATAAATTTGCCAATACAGATTTGTAATGAAAAACGAAAGAAATGGACTAAACAACACGATAAAAAAACAAACATATAAATTAAATTATGTGAACAATATTTAAGGTAACTACATTAACAATATTAAATTTCAGGCGTTCAAAAACAACATTTCCTTACAGCCGAAACAGTTTTGTGAATACTATTTTTAGTATTACATTAGTCCTTAATATTTGAAATGTCAAGTTTAAGTATACATGTACATGTCATACTTGTGTTGCCCAAATGCTATCAGCTTCAACTACGGGCACTAAGCCAAAATTATGCGTCACCTGCATTCTTGTAGTGTATTTTCAGCAAATCTAAAATAGTCCACAAATTATACGCTATCCACAGCCCCCACTGCATTAATCATGTTGGTCTAGTTATATTTAATACATGATAACATTATTTTAATTTTTAGTAATGAGCAAGTACTATAACATTTTGTTATTAGATAATATTGCAAATATGATTTTAATATTTATGAATTTGAATTGACTTAGTGCCGCAAATACAAAACAACTTCAAAAAAATCAGTACTGACATTTTACCTGCATTGAAATTTAAGTGTTGCGATACGTTGTTTCAGCGTTTTAAATAATTAATGGTTTAAAAAATCTAAAGCGAAGAGTTTATTTTAAAATTATTATTTTCACGTCATACAATAATACTATTTTTTTTAATGCAAATCAATTTATAAAATAATAAAATAATGCAAAATGAATACAAAATTCGTAAGAAAAATGTGTTATCAATTAATTGTTCTCTGTAATAATTTGATTTTTAAAAAGAATCTGAAAAAATACAGTCAGTTGGAAAATTTTTCAATTAAAAATTAAATCTAACAAACAATAACAATGAACTAATTTCTGAATAATTAATAAAAAAAGTTGAGTAAACTGTATTTAAAATCATCTAGTTTAAAAAATACATGTTTCTTCGTCTATTTAGTAAATTCATATTATGATGGCTATCTTTCGGCTAAGTTATTTTACTTATTATTATTTTAATAATTTAATTAAGTTATTTTACTTTTGTGTTGAACTTAAAGGCAAAGAGGCATCTAACAAAATCCCATCCAATAAATTTACAGCATTAACCGTGTTTAGAATGAAAGTAAACTAAAGCAAAAATAAAATACCTTTTGTGCCAAAAGGTCCATCCTGTCACTTTGGACCGCAAACTTGTTTTTGGAAAATATTGGTTTATTAATAAATCAAGACTTCTACTTTCCTCATACAGATGTACAGATTTATATGTCCTAATTGAAAAGAAAATACAGTAAATCAATAATACGTTTAAAAACAGTAACTAATTCAACTTTTAAATTTTCATGAACATTTATCATTTTAAGAAAAGTGTACGCGAATAACTAAAAGTGCACGTTTTTCTGATACATATCAAAATGCAACCAGTAAAAAAAATCGGAATTCACATAACATATAAATTGGTAGTTTATATTGTAGGAACACGTAAAAATGGTGTACAAAAATATTGTAATTGTGAATAATTTACAAAGGCGAGCAGAGGGGCTGATAGGGTTTGCTCAGTCTGCTACTGTTGCAACCTCCAAAACAGTTGTGTAGTTTTTGAACCTAATTACGCTGTGCTGCTACCTAGTCTTCATTACTCTATCTGGCATAAATAAAAATACATTAAGCAGGGAAAAACATTATTACATCAGTCCTATTTAGAAGTTTTGTAAATTGTAATCAAATGTAAATTAAATCACAGAAATTTCAGAAACTGATGGTTTTAAGAGTAACTAAATTCTCTTTTTTTTACAAATTTTACTAATCTACAAATTAGGTCTGAATGTTTTGCATGAAAACTCATTGGATTTAAGATAATACAGTATATAGATTTTGATATTTTATAAAACTAACTATACACAATCTCAAATACTGCAAGTTTTCCTGTCAAAGGGTGTTGTTTGATGGACATCTTAACTCACCACTAAAATTACATGTTGCAAAAGTTACATCAAACAAGTGTTTGTGCCTCATTAAAGGTTGTCGCCCAAAGCTCCTTGACACAAAATTGCTTTTAAAATGTTTGTACATGGCTGCTGTATCATTTATAACATATACCAAATTGAAGTTATACAATACTCATTGAGCCACCTTTATGAAGAAAGTATAAGACATCATAGGCAAATTTTTAATTTAATTTTATAATTAAAAGTTGAATGTTTCCTTTGGTGGTAAAGCATTTGTTCGTGTTTTTTGCAAAATATTCTAAAATTGTTTTGTTTTAAAATTACTTTATGGACATATATAATTAACATTTCATATGTACAGGGTGTCTCGCAACCATTCTACTAAGTTTTACCATTGGTCAAAACTAGCAAATAGTACAATATGTAACATGAGTTCAGAACACAGTCTCCTATCTTCCTTAATTTAGAAGTTGTCCTTCAGTATGGCTATTTTTTAAAACAAATTATTATCCCATGAACGGTTTAAGGTAAATTCATGATACTCAGCATGCATGTTTATCACATTGGTTTACACAAATGTGCAACATTTTATTTTGCTGAAGTTATCTGTTTCAAGGTGGCAGTGGTTCAAAGTACATTATCACTTTCCGTGAATGTAGTAATCACCTAAAACCACATTCAGCCATAATTAATGCATTTTTTCAATTATCCTTAACTCAAAGATAATAAATTGATACACCATTAGAATTTTCTTTAAATTTTATACATTTTTTTATCTGACCTTTTCTTCATAAAATCTTTAGTTTTTTTTATATTTAACTTTGAAAAGTTTGAATCGCCAATCTCTTGAAACAGAAAACTTCAGCAAAATAAGCTTTTGCACATTTGTGTTAACCAATATTATAAATTAACTTGCATGAAGAGTTTTATGAATTTATCTTAATACGTTAATGAAATAATATTTAAAAGAAGCATACAGACAGACAACTTCTAAACCAAGCAAGATAGAACACATGTTATATTGTATTATTTGCTAGTTTTAACCTGCTGAGTGGTTGTGAGACACTCTGTATACATCAAGTAAAAGCAAATTAATAAATTTGGTTCATAATGGTGATTATTAAAACTTTAAAATTTTACGAACTTCATTCGTTTAGCGAATAAAGTAAAGTTTTATTATAAATACAAAATCTATATTTTTCCGAACTTCAGATAAGAGAGAAATTGACTTTTACATCCGTGAGGACTACAAATAACACATATTGTTTTATTTTTGCAACAGTTCCTTTACATTATATTGGAATATTTGGATATAATTACCATTATGAAGCATAATGAAATGTGATATTTCCTTAGTCTTTAATTAGAATAATTATATACATATGAAACAATACCTAATTTGAAGAAAATATTTTAGTGATACATGATTTAAAATTTAAAAAAAATTTACCCAAAAAGGGATGATGAATTAATATTTTTTCAAAGGCAAAGAATAAAATTTAAGGGGAGGCTACCCTATCCGCCATATAGAATCTGATTCCCATAAGAGCAATGCTACAGAATAAGTCATTTTTTCCGTTAATTCGTGGAATAAATTTAATAAGTTGGTTTCGTTTTGAAGTACTGTCATATGCGGATGTTGATTGCTGAATACATTTTCAAAAACCGTTGTATTGTTTTCATAAAGGTATGATATAAATAGTCAAAAATAGTAAACTTTATAAATTTTTTACTCAGTTGCAAAAAGAGATATTGCAAGAAACCTTAGCAATCAACACACACAATCTATTTGACTTTAAGGAAAAAATACAGCTTTCGTTTTTTGACAAATATAACACAAAAACGTGCTTAATAGTGAAGCTTAATGCTTAATGTTTAGGTTATTTAACATTGAAATTGGTACCCAACTTCGCTGTTTTGAATCTAGGGAGCCGAGCCTGAACAAGAAAAGTATAATTGAACCACTGATTGGAAAAAGGGAATAAGTACAATTTTTGGCGATTTCAATCTGATATAGCAGTTTTGTTCATTTAATATAGCTACATCATTGAGTGGAAAAAGGTAATATTATCTGAACTCTATAGGGGAGATTCAGACGGTGCTATTTGTTGTTGGTTGGAAGAAGGGAATAACTGCTGT
>JAGFPH010000759.1:343572-373337 GCA_018207615.1 Philaenus spumarius | reverse complement strand
TTTAATGAATCCCAATAAGAATTTTAGACGGCATCGGAAATTTTACCGCGTGCTCACTTTAAATTTTATGATTATCCGCAGCCGACAAAAAAAAATTAACTGGGTGTGCTTAAGACCACACGTTGGAAGTGATAACTTCTATGACTACGGGGATTTTTAACTCGGTAAATGTGTACAATTATAAGGATTATAAAACTGTAGGCCTATTTGTTCAAATTGTTTATTTATATCCGTTATTATATATTTAAAGAAAGGTAAAAATATTATCTTTTAGTTACCTTTTATTTCATATTGATAGATCAAATGATTTAGAAGTTGTTAATATTACAGTAAAGAAATTAATAATCAAATATGTTATACAAAGATGTACGAATGTTTGCGAAGTTAAACAGTAGGTATCCTTCTTTAAATTTGTATAAACGAATATATTGATGATCAAAGGTTAGTTTTATATACAGTTTATAACCCCAAAGCAAATCTTATAACGTGTAGAAGTCCATATAACTTATAGTTATAGAAGCCTACATTAGTTGTATAACTAATATATAAGAAAATTAACATCACAAGAAATTTTAATGGTTGAAGTTGTAAACATAACCCCAAAATATAATCTACGCTGGGTTTTGTTTAAGAATTACAGATGATGGGCGAAATCAGCTGTTATATTATATTAACTAATTCTTATGTGTTAATTTGATTGCTATGCTAATAAATGTAAATAATGTATTAATAATATTCCCTCTCCACGATCTGACTTGTGTCTAAACAAAAGCGTGACGCGAGATCTCGCGAGAAATCTGGCGTGATGCGAGATCTCGCGGGAAATCTGGCGTGATGCAAGATCTCGCGAGAAATCTACAGTGACTAGATAGAGACAGTGTGGCCAAGTGAGGTCTTGTTTCCTATTGGTCAAGATGTCGGCAGCCATGTTTTTCCTAAATTCGTATCTGTTTACATTACATTCATTCACGTTCACATATTGTAAAAGCGACTTTACCGATTTTTTAACAGATATTTGTTAGTTTTTACTTTAAAATAAACGTAATAGTTATTTTAAAGCGATTTGTGTTGAAGTATGTGATATTGCTCCAATTTAATAAGGAAATGACAGCAGATACTCCTGCCACTCTACGGAATCGTTTCAGCGCGCATATTTCAGAAGTAAGTACATACCAAAAGTCTTTTATTTACAACATTTTAAAAAGTTCATAACATAGGCTAATCCTTTTTATCAATAGAAAAGATAAATGCAATAAATATTAGTATTACGCAATTTTAAGAACTGTTTTTGGCCCAAACCTATAATTTCGTCCGTGTTAGCCCTACGTTTGTTTATAGTTTTCAAATTAAATATTGTCATCGTTATTTTTTCTTTCTTATAGTCTTGGTGAAGGTACAATCTAAGGTAAGAATCACATTAATAAGTAGGCCTAACTGAAATAATGAGGGAAATTAATAATGAAACCTGTTTTTCGGCTTTGAATAACTTAAACTTGAAAATCTTGAATTGCCTAACCTCAAAATCAAATAAGTGTAATTTCGATGTTAAATTGTTGTTAGAGACATTAATTTTATTATTAGCTTTCAATTGAAATGGAAATAAATTAGTTAGTTAGGAAAGTTTTAATTGCTTCGCTTATTTAAAAAAAATCAGATGGAAATAAATGCATTGTAGGCCTAAAAATCTGAAAGTGTAACTTTGAAAATATTTAATTTGTAAAATTTATTCTTTGATAAAAAAGGCTAATAATTAACAACAGGATAATAATTTTGCATTTTGATTTAGGCCTATTCATTGTTTTATTTTTCGTTTTGTTATACTTTGAATTTTTGATATTTTAATTTATTCATTAAGTTAGGAAAAATTTCAAATTTAGCTTTAAGAAAATCATTTTTAAGATTTTGCTTTTCAAACTGAATTGAAACCTAAAATCAGTTGAGAATTAAATTAATTCTCAACCTATAAGTTGAGAATTAAATTTAATTAAAAACAATTTCATTATGACCAGTCATACTTTTTCAGATAGCTACAAATTATTGAAAATTTGGTTCCTTGAAAATAATACAAAACCTTAACTTTTATTCAAATAAACCGCATAAATAATGTAATTGAACTTCAAAATGTTTTTTTTAACGTAGAATTGAACAAAGAAAATAATAGTGCAACTTGTTTTGATATAGCTTTATTAGTTTGTAATTAACGTCAGTAGGCTACTCAACTATCGGCATAGGCTAGTAAAAAATTAGATAGTAGGTTAAATCATTATTTTTTATAGGTTATTTCATTTTAAACAACTTATCTGCTTTCTAACTACTTTTTAACATTTAAAAAGTTGTTTACGAGGCCTTTATGAAATCAAACAAAAGGTTTTATAAATATTTTGAAAATAAATTACATTATACTTTATGGCAGAAAACATTACTTTTAGGAAAAACATGGCGGCCGCTTTCATGTGGCCACACTGTCTCTATCTAGTCACTGTAGAGAAATCTGGCGTGACGCGAGATCTCGCGGGAAATCTGGCGTGATGCAAGATCTCGCGAGAAATCTGGCGTGACGCGAGATTTCGAAAACATAGCCAAGTCGAAAGTGCCCAACGGGCCAATAAAAGTTATCACTTCAAAAATCCGTGTGTGTTCAAGGCCTATGGGGTAAGAGGCAGCTCAAGGAAAGATTTGGCGGGGGATGAGTCATGGTTGCTATTCTAAAATGGCCTGAATCACAGTTATTAGAAGTGGAAAGTATACAATCCTATGTCATTTTAAAGTATTTTTGGGAAGCCCAAAAGTGTTATTTTGAATTTGAATTTAAACATTTTTTCAATGCACCCCCCTCCCTGCCCCGGTTGTTGTAACCCCCTCCATATGGTCGTCCTGGTTACGCCTATGGCATGGTAAGGTGGTGGTAATAAAAGAGCATGCATGGAAGGTTGGTGTTTACCCACATACATCCGTAAAGAACTTATTATAACACTGTATTATGTCCATATCCGTATTATTGAACGTTTATCGTAATCTAATCATGTAAAACGTATCGTTCAAATATGTAAATGGATGGCTTACTGAACTCAATGAAAACTGACTGTTTAGCCTGAACTGAACCTCCAATGGTTATTTCAGCTAAAAAGTCAGTCAAAATGGTATGTTTGTAAAGGCACACTACATCTTCTAACTTTTAATTGCTGTTGTTAAAATAATTGAACTTTAATGTATGTTCTGTATTGACAACAGTTAGATTTACAAATCAAATTAACAATAAATTAGCGAATCATTGTTAAAACCAATAAGCCTATGAAAACTCTAAAAGTGTAAAAATATTTGCAAGTGAAAGATTTGTTTCAAATAAAATCAGTAATTTTCTGAAACCATCCCAAACATCCAAACAAAAATGTAACTATTTATAATATTAGTTTAGTTGAAAAACAGAGCAAAAAACATGAACAATTAAATTCCAGACCTAACAGCCTAACCTTAAATTGTTGTTTCTGGCAAAAACTAAATATTAGTGACCTTGAAAAATACTGGCTTATGCAATGTAGTGTTTAGCTGCCTGTCATTCTCATCTTGTAGGTACCTCATGTGCTTGTTTTAGGGTTATATACACAGCCTCAGCTAACACCTTATTTCTATAAGCTATTTTTAAACAAGCAGTCTTGTTAGCCTTCATGCTTAGTCTTGGATTAGAATATTTATATATCTGTTATAAATAGTTTATCATTGTATTATTTGAACTTGGGGTGTAGAATTTTAAAAACATATTATTTAAAAAATAATACACCACACTGTCTAGATAAAGTCATCTGTCTTTCAAGTGTTTTTCAAATATAATATTCATGTCCAAAATACAAAGTTTTGTGCGTTATAAATTCTAAGAATTAAATTATAGTACTTAATATTATCTTCTACGGATAAATATTTACCATATATTGCTTATTTCCCAGTTTATCTATTATGATTGTATACTCTATCAATGAAGCCGGATTTTAATTAAGATACATTCAAATGTTTTTTTTTTCATAATAAGAACACAGTTTGTATTTTGGGTAAGCCTAAATTTTAAAAAGTATTACTAAAAAATATTAGAACTTAAAGTACATTTTTTTTATCGAGTAACTAATAACAATAAAAAATCTTTTGGTAAGTCAAAGTAAGAGGAAAATGGACATAAAAATTTTCTTGTGTTTTGTTATTGTTATAAATATAATTTAAGAGTAGAAAAGTAGGGTTTAATAGGTAAATTTATTTAAAAAAGTTAATGAAATTGATATAGGTAGGCTACAATAATTGTGTTTTAAATCCGACATAAGATCTCAGTTGCCTGGTCCAAAAATACGCCACGTAATGAGTTTTGTTCAAATAAATCATGTTAGCAGAATCTATATTTATTGTTTTAGGGGTGGTTATTCCATGTTCACCCCTTAGTACGACGCATCAAAATTCAAATTTGGTTTACTTTTCTCTTGTAAGAAATAAATATACAAAACTTTTAGCTCTCTAGCTTTAATTAAAGTATAACAATTAATATTTATTTTTATAGGTGCTGTTATCACATAATCACCCCTTAGCAGCACGAAATAAAAAGGAAATGTGGTTTATTTTTTCTAAGTATCTTCTAAGAAATAAATTTACAAAATTTCACTTTCCTTAGCTTTAATTAAGTACCTATACAAATTAATGTTAATATTGTTTTAGGGTTGTTTTGACCATTAAATCAAAATGAATTCTGGCCTATGTTACTCAGGGATGGTGTAGCTTTTAATTAGTAAAACAGTTTTTTCAAACAGTTCTGTAGTTCCAGAGATTACCCCCTACATAAAGAATCAAACTAAAAGAATCAAGTTCGTTATCAATTTCCCCCCTGTGACTCGTATCTACTAGTTTAAACAACTTGCAATTAAAGTTTAGGTTTGCCAGTTTTAATTTGGTGAATAAGTTATAATTCCAAATAAAACGACCTACAGTTACATGGGATAACATTATTTTAGACAAGTCAAATACTCCCATTACACGATTTAACTACATAAATGTTGAAACGGCAAAGCTTTCTTTTTCCTTAATCTCTTTAGCAAAACGGTAAAGACTCCAACCTTGCACTAAATGATCAGGTAAATTCATGTCAAACTCCCCTTGTTGAAACCATCCTCTTCTCTATATGACTTATCTCATGACTATATCTATACTATGACCTATCCCATGCCCAGATACACCCTTTCCCTTCACTTGTGTTTGTTATTACAAGAACCTTCTACATTATTTCTTTCTTTCTCTTAGTTTAATGTTTTAGAAAACCTCACGTTTGTGAGCCAATTATAACACAAACATTCTTATACTGAATGATTCATTAATTTATAACATCTAACATGGCAACTATTAATAACATTGACAATGCTTGTGAAGAACAAGTTATTTATTGTACCAGTGGCGGATCCAGGGCATCATTTTGGGAGGGGAACTTTCTAGGGGGGGGGGGGGGGAATATATAGTAGTCTATGAAATTGTCAAACTAAAAATAAAAAATTTGGGAGAATTTTCATGTTAAAATTTTCCTTAAGTATTTTATGTTTTTTACAAGATTTTTTAAATCTTAAAATTCAGATTTTGTATAATAGTTGAATAGTAAACATTTTAATTAGGTATTTGAACAGAACTACAGATGTTTAAAGAGTAGACTACTAATAGAACAATTTTACAACTTTGACTTCAAAGACAAGCCTCATACGGTACTAATTATAAATGAAAAGGTGACATTTTAGCTTAAAATAACAAAATAACAACAAATTTATATTGCGTGTACTTAGGCCTAACGCTATAGAGTATAGAGAAAATTTATGGTTTCCTCCTGATTTTTCGAATCTCTCAATCACTTGGTTGGGTTCAGTAGGTAGGCTATATCATGGTGTACGTATAAGGGCCATGTTATACGAGCGCTGATAGTGCCGCGTTTTCAACGTCGCGTTAACGTCGGTTAATTGGGTAAATGGAACTACCATAGGCCATGTTATACGAGCGCTATTAACGCTGGCAAATCTGCGTTAACCAGCGATGAGCGTTGCCAACGCGGACTTGACGCGTTAACGACGCAGGGCGACATCAACGCAACGCCGAACCAAGTTATACGGAGCGCTATCAACGCGCACCTCGCAGCGCAGCTACCAGAAAGTCCACAATTATCAGAAGTATCAACTTTGTCCTGGTTCTAGTAGTTATTGTTTATTTCAAAGTGATTATTGTGTACTTCAAAATGAAATTAACTTGATGTTGAAAACGCGGCGCTAACAGCGCTCGGATAACACGGCCTAAGGAACAAATGACATTTCCGCACTTGCACTGCTGACTGGCAAGGTACACAGAACTTGAATAAGTGAGTGGATGATGGAGAAAACATCTTTGTCACAAATATTTAGTATTGCTCGGTAAAAAAAAAACATGAATTTCATGTAAGATAAAAGTAGCTTAGTCCTACATTGATTACTATAGTTAATTTTGGCATGGACTCCTTTTTGTATTCTTGCAAAGAATTATACACTGTGCAATATTTTATAACATACAGTACTTTGTTGGAAGCGCGAATAAAAAACGAATATATCAAAGACCTACATTCAAAAAAAGTGATTACATTGTAATTCTCAAAACAGCACTGCATTATTGTATTGTACTGCAATACATTCTCTTTATCTCTACATCTTTGAAAATTTTTTTTAGATAACATAATTAATTAAGCGCATATTTTCAATTTTATAGAAAGAATAATACAGATTATCAAATTTAAAAAAATATCCGAGAACCATAGTCTAAGGCCGGCCGCACACCGGATCATACATTTGTGTTGCGACAAAACAGCTTCAGTCAAAACGTTTTGTCTTGTATGATGCAGTGTGCGGGGTTATTGTGTTACGGCAAAACGCTTCGATCAAAACGTTTTGTGTATAATTTTAATACGTACTTTGTCATTTCAATACGCACATTGTATTACACAATGGATTCTGATGATGAAGATACTGTCGTGCTGCTACGGGGGACTGTTTGATGTGTTTGGTTGTGATGAGCTTTGGTCGGCTCTCAACCAGTACTAAAAGTCGATCTACATCCACTACATCGACACCTTGCGCATCTACACTCATGGTTTAGCACAACAATTACAATCAACTGCACGACAATACGCAATACAAACAAAACTGACTGACATAAGAACAGCTCTTAGCACATGTAGTGATTGGACTCCCACGCATGCGCAATTCCATTTGTTGGAAGGTGTTTTGTCGTAATACGAAACTTGAGAGACCTTCGCCAGACAAGGAAAAAACGCTGTACAGCGCCTAAAGGCGCCTTTATACAATGTCGCAGCCAGTGTGCGGGCCCTCCGTTTAAACCAATGTTAAACCAAGCGCTTCATACACCTTCCGACACTGTCATACAAAATGTTTTGCCGTAAGTCAAAATGTATGATCCGGTGTGCGGCCGGCCTAAGGCTGGCAATTACTCGCGCCGAACCGTCGCGTCGTCTGGCCGTTTTACCGCACCGTTTCAGCATATAATAATACAGACTGATAAAACAATTACTTGAGTTCAAAATATCGGGTTAGTTGGAATTCAATATTTGTGAATTTTAGATGTAATGTAATTATAATATGTACCTAAGATATTTGCCATAAAAATGTTTCCTGGGTTTCTTTTTTTCTTTTTTTTTTTTTTTTTTTTTTTGAGGTTGGGAGGGAACGTTCCCCCAGTATATATATGGATCCGCCACTGTATTGTACCATTAAACTTTAAGAATGTTAGTTTACAAAAAAAGAATTAAGTATTAATTCGTTTAACAAATAAAGAAATTAAATATGTATTAAAAAAGAACAAAATAAGGAACTATCCCAAACTACTATTCATCGACAATGGATACTTTAAGTTTAAGTATAGATATTTTGGTAATTTTAACCTTGTTTAGTTCGTATTAATGTTTAAAGGAAAACATGAGCTCATTTACATTATATTTCTTCTATTTTTTAAATCTTAATCTCTGGTCTGGGTTTTGCCGGTTTCATCAAAAAAATTAAAACTCAATTATTTACAAATATATATACAGAACATTATAACCTAAAAATAGATACAATTAAAATTATATAAGTACAGGTAAAAGTCTAAACAGATCAGGAAACAGTATTTAAGCACAATATGTGTTCGATAACACTTGAAAACAAAATACGTTTGAACCAGAAAGTTGGTTTATGACTTAAATTTAAGTATATATAAAAAAGGGATGGTCTCACCAAATTGGGTTTTTAATCACTGCAGAGTTTTACTTCTGTCCGCTTTTGTAATTCTTTATTACTCTCTGCTGGAAAGTATCTATTTCATTTGAAAATGTTCTTTTTATCTTCAATCGTATTTTGATATTTATAGGCTCTCTGGATAAAGAGTGTCATATATGCATCAACCTGAACGCGGCTGACTCAACGCATTTATAATTAATTCTTTAAACTGTGCGCTCAAGCCTCGAGCGGTAAATACCAGGGGTGTTCGAGACTAGTAGATATGGCAACGTTGCGCGCCCATCCTATTGGCCGCCAAGCAACGGTATTCTTTAGTGGTCTTTAATATTTTATAGGCCATACTACTTCAATAATACAATCTTTACTATGTAGCTGAAAAGAGGGCTTCCTAAAATGTCATATATTTTGTCGCATTTTTTTAAGTCTTTGTTTTTATTCTTATGATACACTTTTAAATTACTCATTTGTTCGGCAATAGTTTTATTTTAAAATTAATTGTCAATGATTTAATATTAAAATGTATTAGGGACTATTTATAATAATTCTTTTCTGGAAGTAAAAACAGATGTTTTGACATACTCATTTTGAAAGTTGAGATAAATCCACGGAATATTTTAACCAATCAGATCGTTAGGCCTCTTATTTGTAAACATTGCTTGTCTTGGCTGAAATATGACAGATAATTTCTGTTTTCTTCGTTTAATTTAATCCTTCTAGTTAGGTTAAGATATCGTACTATTTGGAGAACTGACTTCTTTAGGAATCTTTGGACATTCTTATTTTTACGGTATCCGTTAGTAGTAAAAAGATATTTATTACATTAGGCTGCGTTGTACGTTTTTTTTTTTTTGTCTTCATGAAGTAGGCCGAGATCTTGTACAAATTTAAGTTTCACGATGTTTTACCGAAGTTTCCGCGAATCTGTTTGTGTTAGGGCAAGTAATGAATTAATTATTAAATTATTTAGGATATTAATATTACGGATCTCATTAGTTCTTATATTACAAAAGTTTAAATTTGTTCGGGAAGTTGTATAATTTATTTATTTGGGCTTTCCCTTCTTAGTTCGGTGTTTTGCCGCTCGGCGCGCTGTTTGACTGGAACTGTTAGCGGCTTGTACATTGATTCTCCTTTAAATTTCGTTTTAAGATTATTTTCATTTTGAAATTATGAAATGTTTCAGCTAGCCAAGTAACTGTTCTCTGTTGTAATATATATACGCCTGTTTTCTATATAATCCTATTCCTTAGTCTGTGTAAGCTGTGTTCTCTGTTGTAATATATATATGCCTGTTTTATATATAATCCTATTCCTTAGTCTGTGTTAAGCTGCCTTGTTAATTAATTATTGTTGAAACCATGGTCGGCAAGACTCAATCAATTTTGTAGAATATACTAAAAAATTGTTTTTTGTTTTTTCATTACTCCTATTATAAAATTTTTTTAAATTATTATTAACTTCGTCTTACTTCAATCATACTTAAATATTTATGAATTTCAAAACATGTAATACAGTCAATTTACTTATCTGCATGTAAAACCATTTATGCTAATTTGTTAATCCATTTAGTCGATATTGAGGCGATAGGTACATACTTAACAATCAACAATTTGTTTGTTTAATTGACAACTTAGCATAATACAATACAAGATAAAATACTGTACTGCATTTTTCGATCAAAGTGTTTAATATCCAAAATGATAACTTATCATATACAGTTATTTAAGGGGAGGAAAATACGTAACTTTTGTTCCACGTGGTTTGTACGGTCTATTTTTAGGACACTAACGAGTTAACTCATGAAAACCCATTAGTGCTGCAATGGTATCAAAAGAAGCAGGAACACGGATTTATTTATTTAACTTATTTAAAAAGTAACCTAAATATTATTTATTGAATGTAACCGAACTGTCCTAACAAGCTGTTACCAATGTAGAGTATACATATTGCTAATGTCTCTACACTCTCACAGTAATTTCAGTTTTTAACGTTTCTTTTCACTTATAGTTTTGTTGTAATATGTCTGTCCATTGCCATTTTGTAGTTGTTTTATTTATTTTACCAACACTTTATTTTACATACCTTTTTTATGGTAGGTACCTGAAATGTGATCCCAAAATCAAAGGCATGCCAATTTATTCTTTTTTTTTTAAATTTGACTAGCAATATGAAATTAAATTGTAGAAGTAATGTGAAGATTTTTTAAGATATATTAGAAACCCCAACTAACTTTTCGAATTTCCTAATTTGAGCAATAGTTTATTAAACTACAATCAATTTGTTTCATTCTGCAGAGTGGGGCAGATCAAACCAAAAGAGTCCAAATTGGCCCAAGAAATACAATTAAAGTAAGAAAACAAAATATAAATAGACGGTTTCACAGAAACGTTTTGTGCCTTCGTTTTGATCAAAGTTGTAACAAACATAACTTTAAAGTAGGAAGTAGAATAATCTAGGCCAGGTTTTGTGTTGAATTGTAGAAGCCAATCATCTGCTATAAATGTACATCCAATTGTTTTGACAGTTTTACATCATCCGATAGGGAATTAAAAGCGCTACAAAAAAGGAGTCTTGAAATTTTTTTGTTTAAATGTACGGGTTTCGGGTAATTTAAGTCTGACATTTTCAAGCCACCGCCATTTTTAAACGCATAATGGGATATAATCGCTTATTTTTCTTAAAATAGATCATTGTTAGTTTAAACTCCATGCCAAGTTTAAACTCAATCGGTCAAACATTTCTCTAGATATGATTTATTTTGTAAAACAACAAAATGGCGGCTAGCTGGAAAACTAATCTTTTCCGGACCTATGTTCATATGAGTTTGCTTTTTTTTAGGTCCTCTAACATCTTCTGAAGTTGTGCCAACTTCTCGCGAAACACTCTGTATATTTTGATCGAGACCAACTACAAGGTTGCGGTTTGATTATGCGCAGGCGTCAGAGTTGATACTAAGAACATCTTTTGAGTTTCTGCTTAATGTTGAGAGTTATTAATTCATATTTAAAAATGGAATTATATTAGTTTTTCTTTTAGAAAGCAGAAATCGCATTTAGTACTAGTGTAAGTTGTGTAATAAATATGTGTATAGCTAATTGTACCGATTTGTAGTATAATAGACCTCCTTTGTTATATTTATTGTTAATTAAATATAACCACACTATATATAATGTAGGACTTAATTAAAACAATAATCATTTTATTAAGATTAATTTGTAAAGGGTAACTTACTTCTTTATAAAAATATGTAGTCATATTGTAAATTAACTTAATTTTTAAAACTCGATCAAGTCATGTCAATGGTTTAGCTGCGCGATTTATTTATTGTATGAATTCATACATTGGCTTGTTGGCTGAAACCTAAAGACATATGCGATTGTCATCTATATTTTCTTTGGCAAACAACCAAATTTTAAACCTCAGCAGACAAAAAAAAATCTATTTTTATCTTTCAATAATTTGAAAGCATTTGTTTAGTTTTGTAGTAAAGAAGTAAGCAGGATATGGGAATGGATTTATAGATTTCTTTTTTTTATTCAATTATTTTTGCAGGGGCGTCATTTGGGGGGGGGGGCAGGGGGGCCGGCGCCCCCCAAGATTTGAAAAGTATTAAAATTACAATTTGAAAGTTTATAATAATAGGCGTGTAATGATGATGCCCAACAACAGAAAAGACCAACCTTTAGAGTTGCAATATTTTCGAACATATCATTAATTTAAATTATTTTAAACAATAAGGGGTTCAACTATAAGTATCTGTACAGCTTTAATATTAAGACTGTATGATTCAGTTCAATGAAAGGTGACTGTGTTGTTATTTAACTGCAATCATTTCAAGATAAAGTTTGCCCCTAAAGGATGTCTCAATATAGCGTGAAATAGCTTAAAATGACATGTTTTATATTGTGAACATTTTTATTTTTTGGGGGGACCCAACGGACCCTCCCCCGTACCGAGGTCGGGGGGGCCCCCCCAACGTTTTGGTGAAATGACGCCACTGTAATTTGTGTAGGTTAACACAAAATCAATTCATTGTGATCTCAGCAAACGGCGTTAAAACAATTAATTCAACATTGCTCATTGGATCGTTAGCTTACTAACAGCTATGTCCGACAGATTTTAAAAAGTTCTGAATATGTTATTGAGGGAACTGAATGAAAATCGTTAAAATTACGTTTAATACTATATTTTTATTTATCTTCATTAGTATTTAATGAAATTACGAATTTTACTAAATCAGATAAATAAATACTGAAAAATAAAATTGGTGAAAACATTTCCATTCACTCGATGTTTGTAGGCTGTCAGTAACTAGACACGACCAACTCAATTAATTCGAATTGCGGCATGCGTTGTAATTTCACCATTAGACCTGATATTTAAATAATCAATATTTCAAACAAATTTTGATATTACCAACTAAAGAAAACAATATAATTTGTAACACCAGATATTTTACTTATAAAACAGTAAGCCTGTTGTTTGCTTTTACATAACTAAAAACAAACTTTTAGTTGTGAAGAATAATTACCTGATTCTAAATTTGCTGAATAATTGGTTGCAAATAAACGTGTTTTGGTTCATTGTAGGCTTTAGTCTAAAATTGTGTTACTGTTTTTTTCCAAATCAGCTGTTTTATTTATAATATGTAAAAACAGAGTTTTTTTGGATTTAGCTTAAAACCTTATTGATACCGGTTTCTGGAGATCAACCTGGTCGATGGTGATTGGTTCTAGATTAAAACACTTATACTACATATTTATGAAGGTCTACCGGGCCCATCTGAACGGCTGCCATTTTAAAACGCATTATTCGATAGTATCTATTATTTTTCTTGAGATATATCATTGTTAGTTTAAGCTTCATGTTTGAAGCTTCAAACTTGAATCTTCAAGTTTGAAACAATCGGTCAAACATTTCTCTAGATATGATTTATTTTGTAAAACAACAAAATGGCGGATATCTGAAAAACAAAGCTTTTTCGGGCCTATGTTTATATAAACCTTTAACCGCAAAAAATTTAGTTACGGTAATTTGCCTTAAATTCACTGATGATTTATGCCATGACGTTAAACCTTCGGTAGTTCGATAGTCCCGTTGTACTCAAATTTTGCCACTTCGAGTTCATGTATCGATACTTTCACGATGTCGACTTATGAACGTCGCCTCCGAGCTCTATAGCTTCATCCACGCTTTGACTGAGAACCATGACGTCGCCTGCTTCGATTGTCCAGCAAGCTCACTCACTACCTCGTAGTTTACTGTACTCGGAAGCCACCCACAATATTCGGAAAGAACTAATATTTAGTAATCACGCAAATGTATGAAATCGTAGAGATGGACAATTTCACGGTTTACTGGAATGTTTGCCTGGAAAGTCCAATTGGCCCTTTTGTGACGATCATTTCTTCTGGACCTCTTACGGTTATGCCGGGATCTAGAATCCTCACGTCATCTCCTACGTCTAAGACCTTGAATCGTCATCCTCCGAACGTCCTAGCGAGATCACCACGTCCGCTGGAGTCCTTACTGGCACAATGTCTTACATGATAATTTGAGTGTTCTGTTTCTATAAAGTACTCGCAAAGTTTAAATTTTATTTTACGGAGAACTTTGAATTTTTTAAAATAATTTACATGACTGTCCCACACGCATTACAGTACGTCTTAACTTGCTCCTTGCCAAATACTCAATGAAAATATTTTACAATTTCGATGTCGTTTTTATAGAAGCTCAAACATTACATATATTTAGATACAAGTAAAACAATTTAAGTACAACAATGCAAACATCGTTAAGAGTGTGATAAGTGTAACGTATAACAAATGTTGTACGGCTTCTGAAATTGAATCTGTTCAGAAAAACTTTTCAACTGTTTTTAATCGCTGATAATAAAAGCACGATGAAATGTTCCCCGAACGGTACACTTAACTCAGTAGTGGAAGTTGAATTAATATCAATTAAGTAGATATAATAAAGAAACATAAAACATTCTCTCTGTATTTTACAATATATAAGTTCGCTTTGCTCGTGCACCTTGGTTAATTTTCTTTGTAAGTGGATCTAAATTAATATAATTCCAAAGTTGATTCCACGAATAGCAAAAATAATTCTATCACGGAGTTGAACCGCTGACGTTTTTTGGTATGAATAAACTATTTGGGAAATTGGTCTACTGACGAAGGCGCTGAATAGCTGCCTCTGTGTACGAAATATATTAGTAGAATTTGTTTGTAACTCAGCCTCCAGTCCCGGCTCACGTGCTGCTTCGTTCTCACGTGCTGGGAAAACTCTGAGAGTTTGCACCTCAACCTTGGTGCCTCGGATTACGAACTGCTTCGATTCGCTCGCAGCGGACAAACTAACGAATTTGGTGGAACCAGACGGGCTATAAGATCGTGTAAAAAACCAAAATGTATATTAATCTAATATATTATTTTTTAAATAAAACCCCAAAAATGTTTGGTTTAATTTTACAACAAAATAAATGCAATATATTATTCTGCTAGTTTTGTTTTTTTACACGTCATTATAGCTCGCTTCGATCACCCACTATCGAACTAAAAACTAAAATACCATAAATGTACCCGGTTCAAATCCACGTGGGGTTTTTACCGTGGGGCATCTTTGTACGCTGCGAGCGAAGCGAGGCAGTCGATAAGCCGAGGGTTCAAGGACGAGGTGCAAACTCTCAGAGTTTTGCCGCTGCGAGCTGAACGAAGCAGCACATGGGCCGAGGCTGGAGGCTGAGGTACAAATAAATTCTACTAATATATTTCGTTCACGAGGCAGCTATTCAGCGCCTTCGTGAGTAGAAAAATTTCCCAAATAGTTTGTTTGAAAACTTAAAATATATAAACTTAGGCCTAATTTTGGAAATTCGCTCAACTCACGGTCCAGCCGCGTGGTCGAATTATTTGCTGTGGGAGAGTTTTGGCGAACCGATTGAGGGAGTAGGGAGGCTAAGGTTTACTGGGGAATTGACGAGAGGCCACGTTGATGTTCTCATTCCTCTCACACCTTCTTTACCTGACAACTCAAGGGATATTAGTGTGGAGGAAATACAGTCAGCTTCCCAATCCCAGGTTTCAGACGATGGTCTCCAAATTTCTCAACTTCCAACCCTATCAGAACAGTGTACATCATCATCTGATGCAGTTCGGTCGCATCCAGAACAAATACAAAATAAACGGTACCAGAAACTGGCACAAACTTTCTCACAAACATGTTTAAATTATTAACACGCAAATGTGAGTTTGACACTGAACACTATGAGAAGCGGCCGACGCACAGTGCATAGCACACCAACCCCCGTATTGGGAGTATTTTCAATACAAAGTGCAATGCGTGCTTCGCACGCCAACCCCCGTATTAGAAGTATTTTCAATATACAGTGCAATGCGTGCTTAGGACGCCAACCACCGTATTGGGAGTATTTTCCATACATATTGCATTGAGTCATTAAAGTAGGAGAGTAACTAATAAATACTATGCAAAAAAGAGGGCTGTTCAAAAATTTTCAAAACCATTTTTCGTGCATCTATACAGGCCTAGGTACTTGACATGTCTGGTGCAAATTTGTTTGAAATCGATCGAATAGTTTTCGCTCTAGCTTTGTATACATACAGACAAACATTTTGTAAAAACCTCTTTTTTGGACTCAGTTGGTCCCAAAACGGATATTTCCACAAAAATCTCAACATCGATTTTTTTTGCGATCACTATACTTTCTCTATGCTACAGTATAGTGAGAAAGTAAAAGACGAAAGCGTTTTTCTAATACAAATCGCGTAAAAGCACAAAGGCAAGCGGTAAAAAAACCACTGTCTCAAAATACACACAGAATCCGCTAAAATACCTTAAGATGTAACATTTGCTGTAGGTAACCATATTATTGCAATAGCGAACATTGTCCTGTCAGCTAATAGTATAATAGACAAGTAAGCGCGTGGAGAGGGAATAAACGATACATAATATATTATAATACGTAATACGTAATTTTTATATTATAATTATTATAATAATAATTATTCCTTACAATACATATTGAATTATTCTTAGAATTCTATGTAGAGTGCATACACTAATACCTCACTCAAAATCATTAGTCACTAAATAAATAATGCTTACATTATAATGATCACTATTTTTCGCATTATAATTATTATAATATTATAATTATTATTCAATTTCAAAATATGATATAATATTTTTTGACAATATATTGAATTGTGTAATTTGTTGACCTTTATTCTCCTCTAATATTAATACTGATAAAAATATAAATCGGTCATAGAAGTTACCACTTCCAACGTGTGGTCTTGCACACCCAATGTTTTATTATTTTTTTTTATTACTAAAAAACTATTTATTTTGCTTATTATTTCAAAATTTGTGTTCACTTACTAACAACAATGCCCTTTACTCATAAACCAACAACTATACGACTTTAAACGTAATAACCTTTTTTAAAGCACATATAGGTACAAAAATATAGTATCTCGTCCATAAATATGTTAAAAACAAACAATTAGATTCTTTCATTAAACAAAAGTAATTCTTTAATTTATTGACTTTGCCTTTCTTTACTTTGCAATTAAATAAAAGGTAATTTACTTTGAAATTAATTAAAAGGAAGATATTTCAATTAATTAAGTATAATGCAGTATTTAAAATTTATAGTATGCATTGGTGGAGCGAAATATAAAAAAAATCACCTTTAAAATACCTAACTGTACACTTTACATTTTATTTTTCGTATAAAATATATTGGAATTAAAATAAATTAAAAAATATTGGTTGGACGTAAATTTGTTTGTCGAGTGCAAAGTGATAAATTCGTGGAAAGGCCCCTGGATCTGTGGCCTCATAGCAGGTAAATTTGGAGATGCAGCAGAATTTTTAATATTTGAAAAATGGCGGGTAAGATAAGAATTTCATAGTCACCAAATTAAACAGAATTAAAAGTCCTGGAGTGCTTATTTTAATTGCTCTTATAGATTTCAAGAGAAACAGCTGGCACACTTACTTATATCAGTCACCCTGCATAAAATGTAACTTTTTTCATATTCTAAAAGTAGATAATTTATTGATTCAAGAAACGGATACCATAACGTCGAGAATATATTTTTACAAACTGCAAGAGAAATAAAACACCAAAAATACAGGTTAAAGTTCAGAAATTTTTGTTATGTTTGCACTTAACACTCCACTGGCACCAAAAAGAAAAAACTATCATAAACAAAATAACAAAAAGATATAACTGTTGAAAATAAATGTGTAAAATGTAATTTCTCTCAATAATTTACATTTATCGCTGAAACCAGTAAAACGGCAATAATTTATGAAATGTACCAAAATAAACGACATGATAATATAATAACATTGAACTATATGTGAGCCGTTAGTTAAACGCTGCGAAGGTTAATAATAGGTAGGTATTGTGTGAATTGAAAAAGAAGAAGGAAATTCGTAAATGTTATGAAAAGGAGACTTTTAAGTTAATTTAGGATAGGATTTTGAAAAATAATTTACTACTTCGTTTTCTATAACATAATTGCAATTAAAAGTAATTCGATGGCTCAGTTTACTACAAAACAGCTGTTATATAAACGTGTGGTTGTGTTGAGCGAATTTCCAAAATTGAGTTTATATATTTTAGGGTTTCAAACAACCATTTGGTAAATTGACATTCACGAAGGCACTGAATAGCTGTCTGCGCGTACGAAATAGATTAGTAGAATTTGTTTGTACCTCAGCCTCCAGCCCCGGCTCACAAGCTGCTTCATTCCGCTCGCAGTTTGCAATTATTCCGACCTTAGATTATGGACGGCTTCGCAACGAACAAACTCGCGGTTCAGAAGACGACCCTACGATAAAATGTCTCGAGTGAATTTTAACCGGGTACTTTTATGGTATTTTACTTTTTGATCAATTTTGGGGGAACCAGATGGACTACAAGGTCATGTAAGAAATAAAATGTGCAGAATAACCTATATATATAAAAGCCAAAACCCACTGACTCACTGACTCACTCATCACGATTTCTCAAAAACTACCGAACGGATTGGAATGAAATTTGGTATGTAGCTTCCTCTAGGGAAATAGGTGCTCATTAAGAAAGGGTTTGAAAAAATTCGAAATTTTATGGGGCTTTGGGGATCAAAGTTATTAAATCACGATTTCTTCAAAACTACCGAATGGATTGGCATGAAATTTGGTATGTAGCTTCCTCTAGGGCCATAGGTGCTCATTAAGAAAGGTTTTGAAAAAAATCGAAATTTTAGGGGGGGGGTTGGGTTTGGGAGGATCAAAGTTGTTAAAAAACGATTTCTTCAAAACTACCGAATGGATTGGAATGAAATTTGGTATGTAGCTTCCTCTAGGGCCATAGATGATCACTAAGAAAGGGTATGAACAATTTCGAAATTTTAGGAGGGGTTTGGGGGGATCAAAGTTACTAAAATCATAATTTCAGATCTTTTATTATTATGACAATAGTGCTTTTATTATTTAAGATATATATATATATATAAAAGCCAAATACCACTCACTGACTGAACACTTAAAAAGAATACAATTACGTTAAAAAGACTGAAAATACCAACCACCACGGGCAACGCCGTACGGGTCAGCTAGTATCCTATATTTATTCTGTCCGATAAAACCAAAAAAAGTTTCATTCTAATACGAAAAATCTCAAACATTTTTTACTTCTGGTAAACGAACATGTTTCCGGTTGTTGGATTTTGTTGGCAAACGAACTTGTCCAAGCGACTTGGATAACCAACGTGTGTACCAAATTTTGACCAAATCGGACGCAATATGCATCCATTATAAACATTTTTTCAAAAACGTGTTCTAGTGATCATGATCTATGCTCATTGACCACACCCGACCTTAGGTCTCACCATAATGCACTTCATCTTCATCTGAGTTCATCTTTCTTATGGAAATTCGCTTTACACATCTTAACAGTCTTCAATCACAGTATGTTATCAGTTTGTAAACATGTAAGTTGGTAGCACTTCTTATACTTTTATAAAATGAAAGCTTTTAGCTAATGCAAATTTGGTATAACTCAATAACTGTTATAACTATAAGGTGACAAGATGGCTGAATGTTAGATAGGCTATCTTAATTAACCTATCCCAACTTTTAGTTTTGTTCTTATTCCTGTTATGCTTGCTTTAAATTGTTTATAATATTTGGCCTTTTATATTTTATTTACGACAGTTATTATAATTTGTTGTTGTTGGTGCCAGTGGAGTGTTGGTTTTTGTTGTTTAATGTAACGCTATCTAAAATTGACAGACATGCTATCGTAGGCCTAACATTAGAGGTATTTACTGTGAAACGTTCCCAATTAAGATACTATTTTGTAATATTATTTGTCTTAATAATAAAGTTTAGTAAGATTTCGTTCAGTAATCGTTTCGTTTCGGAAAGGGCGAAAAAAATAATCCTTATATATTTATTCTTGACTAGCAAATCAGCAACAGATAAAACAATATTTTATACTGCTAAAATAGTAATTTCTCAATTAATTATAATTTGTTAACAAATAATGTGTACGTTATTTTTAAAGTTCCTTAAAAATATAATATACAATATTTTTTGTAGATTATTATATTTTGTTAGCATCCTATTAGATGTTATGTTTAGGATCTATAGTTGGTGTAAACCATACTTTAAACAATGAAAAGCAAAAAGATTTATTTTCGATGTACCAATAATTTAAAATGTTCTGTTCTTTTCACTTAATTCTAGGCAGACCCAACCACCACCTTGAACTTCAACTTTCATAATAGCCCAGTCAATAAAGGCAAAAAATCGCCATTTGTCGCAATTAATTAGGGGAAAGCTGAAATCGTTATATGTGATAGACGCTTTTGAGACATGTATTTTCTCAAAAATCCCCGCTTCTCCCCCTTGTTTTTCCCCTCCCACCTTCCCTTGAAGCGTACAAATGCAGAGTTTCACTAGTGCTTACAAGTTCGCTAATACTCATAGTAGCGAATACATTTTGTGTACATTTGTTCCTTAATACATAATTATTAAACATATTTTGTTCTTATAAATGTTTCGTTAAATTGAATATTAAACAACAAACACCAAAAAAATGGTTTCTCAAAGCATGAAAATTTACTTTATTAACTATGTTTTTTAAATTATTTAAAATACACAAAAATGGTTCAAATAAAACTTTTAGTATGTATCTTTAGCTTTAGTATTATGAGGATAATTACTTGTTTAAATTGATCGCTTGCCCTTTGGACGTCGTCAAAGATAGCGCTTGCACGTCTTAGTTCTAATTAGTTACGACAAAAAACCTTTATTGACTGGGCTATAAGACGCGTAACAAGATTACCGAAGTAAAAATTATCAGAAAATTACTCTATGTAATTTTAAAGGTTAGGACAGTCCGAATGTGGATATCATTAATTTAGTTTCTTAAATTTGTTTTTAACTAAGTTTGTTCTTTGACTTAACTCAAAATTAAAGTTTACGATTTTTCCTTATTGCATAATGCAAATATCAAAAATGTAAAAAGCTTAGGTTAATTTGAAGTTTAATTTACCTTCCACATAAAAGTAATTTCAACAAATTTTGATAGTTTATTTCGAAAATATCTGCTTTATTGTGGAAGATGCACGCGCCGAAATTGTGTTCCTATTTGAGCCCCGCCCCCACTATGGTGGTTATCACATCAAGTTGTTGCTCGCGGAGGAATACTACACAAATATATATCCGATAATTATTTTAAATGTCTAAGAGAAAACTGTGTTTAATAAACGCATACTCACATACATTACGCATGTCAGTATGTTTGCAGACATGTTATGTCTGGATGATCCTGCCAAATATTTGAAGTTGGAAGAATGAAACGCACACAAACTCAATGCTAGTAGTGTACATCTCTCCCACTTGGACAGCTGCGGTCAACTCGGAAATATCTTTCACTCTTGCCGAGCCTTAAAGCAATAACTTATATCAAACTGTGTAATACATCTAAATTTGTATTTCATAAATTTACTCGAATATATTCTTGCACATTTGCAATAATAATTTCTTACACTAAATTGTATATTATTATTCAAGAAATGATATTATAGTTTAATCTTAAATTACACTGAAAACAATTCGAAATGATTACAACAAATATCAAAACGACGTCATTTTTGAAAAATTAAAAGTTTATAATCCCTTCCCAAAAACTGCTTTCCAAAACCTACGTCTGCCACAGGACCACCTATAATGTAAACTGATTAAGGTGGCTTTGATGTGTTTAACAATCGCGTATCACATCACCTTGAATAGTCTAAACAAAGCTATAAAGTAAAAATATAATATTATACAGCGTGATTGTAATAATTGAAGTTATGTCGAGTAACTACCTAATTATTTTCGGTTGCTACATTTCTTTCGTATGCACTTTTAATTGCATTCAATTTTGGCCACAGTACTATCGTTTAAGTTATAAATCAAAACTGTAAATACTAATGTTTGTGCAAGTGGACACAGTTCCCAGGTGGCAT
Source organism: Philaenus spumarius (assembly GCA_018207615.1). NCBI lineage: Eukaryota > Metazoa > Arthropoda > Insecta > Hemiptera > Aphrophoridae > Philaenus > Philaenus spumarius. Next base: position 351,535 of record JAGFPH010000759.1, on the reverse strand, counting down.
CTATTCTAAAGGTAGCCAATAGTGTCAGGGCTTGTAAAGCGAGCGAGACAGCTAAATTAGAAACACAATTTCATTGAAGAGGTTACAACGCGCACTTCACAATCTATAACTATTGATAATGTTATCTATTTTATGTTGTGGGTCTTAGAAACTAAATATTGCTATTACTTAAACTTTTGTATATGGACCAGTTTTGTGTTCAAAATCAAACAAAATTAAGTTTAATGCATACAGTGTCAAATTATCTAAACGGTAGGCCTAAATTACACTAAAAAGTTTCAATAATTTAATTAATCAGAATAAATAACAGTTTTGAATTTAAAATACAGTTAAATGCACAGTTTCTGAAATATACAAGCTCGCAATATGTAATCTAATTGAAATTTGCCTGCACGAACTAGCTGGTGACAATTGTACTGTTTCTAGCAGATCCTGAAATAGCACAAGGCAAGATTGTTGGGTCTCGTGTTACCTCCGCAACCTTTTATAGCGGGCTGAGGTGGTCAGGTGGGCGGGATGGCCTTGAATCCACTCCTCCGCGACCATTGTTTGGGTTTATTTGGTCAGGAAATTGTTATGATGCTAACATTATGTTCCGCATTTAAAATCTTCTGGTCGTTTTTGGCTCCATAAATCTTAAATCCTTATATCTTTCTAGCAAACCAATTTTAAATTTGTGGAATTATTTATATTTATTGATGCTTTTGTAAGGTTGTATGTTTTAGAGGAATTTAGAATAACCCTTACAACTTTTAGAATAACCCTTCACTTTTCAGAGTGAAAATGATGAAAAAGGAAACTTTTAAACGTGGAAAAACCCTTTCACAACCTTGCGCGTTTATTTGTTAGTCAATTCTTGGTTTTCTATGAGTAGCATAAATAATTGAAAACCATAGAAAATTGAGTTCTGAATCAATTATTATTATTGATTCAGAACTCCCATTCGGTAGTAAGTGCATATTTCATAATCTAAATATTTGTTTCCTCCTAAGTTCAAACTACTGAATTACAAACAAAATTAATTTAGTGATTTAATTAAATCTTCTTATTGTAATTTTTAAACATTTAAAATATGCTCCGCACAAGCATTCCCTTAGTTGTCCGTTCTTTAACTTCCTTTAAAAACAAAAAAATGTCTTTTATGTACTTCATGTATATGTTCGTATATTTATATATATATATATATATATATATACAGGTGTCCAGCTTCGACTGTCCGAAACTTCACGGGCGTATTTGTCTGCTAAAAACAAGCAAATACTGCAATACAACATGTGTCCTATCTCTATTCGTTTGCTGTTTGTCAGACTGTATGTGATTTTTACAAAATACTTAATATTTTTGGAAGTAGCAAAGATATTGAGCTTAAACTTTGTATACATATTTTTTGCGTAACCTTTTATCACTGTACTTAAAATTATAACATCATTTTAAATATTTTCAAAATGGCGGCTGTTTATAATTTTTAATATCAAATATCTCAAAAACCGCTAACTTTACACAAAAATGACAAGAGACAAAAAAGTTTACTTTTTTAATGACAAACACAATGGTGTTTTAATTTTCCCCATATCTTTAAACATAGCCGAGATATTGGCTGAAAACGAAAAATGTATGATACAAGTGGTGTAAGTAGATCTAACACAAACATAAGATTAAGGCGATACATTTTTACTTTTTTTTTAACAATATCTTCGTTATCCTTTGAGCTACAGGCAAAATAAAAAAGCCATTTTGTTTGTCATTAAATATGTAAACTTTTTTGTCTCTTGTAATTTTTTTGTAAAGTTAGCGGTTTTTAAGATATTTCACATTAAAAATTATAAACAGCCGCCATTTTGAAAATATTTAAAACGATGTTATAATTTTTCGTACAGTGATATAAGGTTACGCAAAAAATATGTATACAAAGTTTAAGCTCAATATCTTTGCTACTTCCAAAAATATTAAGTATTTTGTAAAAATCACATACAGTCTGACAGACAGCAAACGAATAGAGATAGGACACATGTTGTATTACATTAGTTGCTTGTTTTTAGCTGACAAATACGCCCCTGAAGTTTCGGACAGTCGAAGCTTGACACCCTATACAGGGTGGACCAGCTAAAGTGTGACAATAGCTAACTTTTAAAATACGATTCGGACAAAAATGTTTAAATACAACATCTGCCCTTAATTTTTGACACCTTTTGGACTGTGTATAAATTTTTTTCAAAATCCGCCATTTTCAATCCAAAATGGCGGCCAACTTCATTTTTTAAAATGGAAACCTCCCATTTGTATGACGTTTTTGGATTTTATGGGCAATTTTAAGACTTTTTTGTTCTTTACATTTTTTTGATAAACCGAACGGTTCTCCTGTAAAATGAAGTCGAAGTTTCATTTTCTTACAGCTAACCACTCATAAAGGATACAATAACCAACATCTAAACCATGCTTCAGACAACAAACTTTTTTAAATTTAAATTAGTACAATAAAACATCAAACCATCACTCTCCCATAAAATTTAATTAAAGCTTTCAAACGCAATTGAGCAATTTAGGACACATACTAAAATTAGTAGGCCTATTGTTAAAGTGGTTTGTATTTAAATGCCTTTGAAATAAAGCAGTCACGCTGGTTATCTTTTTACAACAATGCAACAGCTGTTTCCGGATTCTTCATTGTTGCCTTTTAATCAAGTTTATACCACAGTACTGATAACTTATAAGGTACTGACTTTCAAAGTTATTGTGTTTTTGTGTGAGTTGTATTTGCATATGAAGAAGCTTACAGTATGTTCCTCATATTAGGAGAGTGTAGAGGAAACTACAGAGATGCAGCAAATTTGTTTTCGGTACGTTTTCCAAACCAACCACCAAAGTCTCGAATGGCCTTTTTTAAGACTAAAGAACAGGTTCTTCATAATGGGTCTATCCATACTGATAAAAAAAAGGGCTAAGAAAATGGTTTAGAAGTTGGTTATTGTTACCTTTATGAGTGATTAGCTGTAAGAAAATGAAACTTCGACTTCATTTTACAGGAGAACCGTTAGGTTTATCAAAAAAATGTAAAGAACAAAAAAGTCTTAAAATTGCCCATAAAATCCAAAAACGTCATCCAAATGGGGGGTTTCTATTTAAAAAAATGAAGTTGGTCGCCATTTTGGATTGAAAATGGCCGATTTTGAAAAAAAATTATACAAAGTCCAAAAGGTATCAAAAATTAAGGGCAGATGTTATATTTAAACATTTTTGTCCGAATCGTATTTTAAAAGTTAGCTATTGTCACACTTTAGCTGGTCCACCCTGTATATGTTCATGTATAATATAAATATACTTCATGGCTTTGTCTGTGGATATAAAGCTGTCATTGAAAATTGTCGCCAAATTTTAATTTAAGAGCATCTAAAAATTATCTAAAAACTTCTTTTTTTTAAATTTTGGCCTTTACTATAATTTTAGCATGGAAAGGATAATTTAATAGCTTGTTACTCAAGAAGGTGTAAAGAATTGGGTTTAGAAAGCTTGAATTACACTCATAAATACTAACACTTTCATAACAGAATGGCATTCATTCTGGACAAGTAGGAAAAGAGGTACTAAGTATATTCAGCAAATTCTTTTAATATATAGATAATTGATTTAAACTAATTCTGGGTAATAAAGTAAATTTTATGTTTGACGTACCTGCCGCTTAAAATCCCCACTTTCGGGTAGTCAATAATAATGGATAAATATCGTGTGAGTAGAAGAAGCTAAATAAATGTTTTTTGTAAACCAAAAAAAATTGTATTTCAAAATTTACTAAAGAAATATTTTGACCATGAAATTTGAATGCAATGGTTCATTAAAATAATGAGGTTTGACGTTGTCAATTTAACGATTTAGCAATTACAAATATATATAGATTTCTTAGTAACTTAGAAAAAAGGGATGCAATAATCAATTTTTTAAACCAAAGATTACATTGCTGGTATTTCAAAATTCAGTTGGTAACATATTTTAAAAATCAGGCAAAGATTAAACATTTTTAAACATAGACATTGCCATTTTTTATGAAATATTATGTTTTATTCGTAAAGTTTATATTAAACTTTGTTATCGAAACAACGAAGTTTAAAATATATAAATGTTTAATGATTACGCTATTTATAGTCGTAGTATACTAGATAATATGGAAAATATAATGCTCAGAGTAAGTAGATAAATTATGCAAAGAGTCACAAAATGTATTCCATTTTAGAAGATTTTTGAAAAACTTGTACAATTTAAAAATGTCGTTAAACTTTTCCACGTTTCTTCCTTCTTCCTCAAATAGCTAAAATAGAAGACCTACATAACAAGAGGTTTGTAATAATTTTTCATTAAACATTAAATCCTTTTTGGTCTCACCTTTTAAATTCAGTAACTTTTTAAAGACGCGTGCGTTTTAAAATACGATAGGGTTTTAACACTCGTAAACTGTAATTTTATTTTTGTTCGTCCTTTTATAATCCTTAGGTGTACAAATACCGTATAAATAAAATTGGAGTGTCTGTGATTTAAAAATATACGTTTTTTTCTAAGCTCATATGGTTATTCACATTACTAAAACCTAAACACACGTTAATTTATTAATTTTTTGTCTCTTTCGCCGTACTACATGTAAACGAAACTTTCATTAACATGTATAGGATTATTTGGAGAATATTTTAGACTACTTTTTATTCAAAAAATATATAAAATTCCTTAGAAAAATTTGCTACAAAGCTTCTGAAGATAAGGTCTACCCGAAACGCGTCAGGCGAAGAAAAGACAAAGCTAAGAAAGGCGGATAAACAAGAAGACAAATGTTTCAAGCATCTTAGCAGAAATAATAATAACAAATGCAGTGATTATGGACAAAATTAGGAATTTTACGAACAAATGTTACGTGTCTATTTCGATCTCTGCCTTACATATGAACAGGTCACAGCTATCCCCCCCCCCCCCCAACTTATTAGATCCAAGTGCCTCTGTCCTAATCAATAATCATTTCCGTAAAAAAGCATTTAAACAAATTGAAAAAATGTAAAAATTACGAATTAAATTAAAGATTTTATGGACAAATATTGAGGATAGTACGAGTATATTTTGACCCCTGTCTTACAGTTCAGAACTACCCTCATTACCCAACTCCAAGTGCTTCTGCCCAATCAATCATCATTTCCGTAAAATAACAAAGTATACAATAATATGTTTGCATGGGTCGCCACCGGGGTTGGCGAGCGAAAAGAGCAAGGGCAGAGACCCTAGTTTTATATAAATCTCTATAACTATTTTGAGATGTTTGACCTTCTAAGCCCAACGAGTCTTCTAGCTTAGGACTAGACCAATTAGTTCGTTAAATGATGCATAAAGAAAACAACTTTTGATAGCAATATGTGAACAATGTCTATTGTTTTGAACAGTTGATACCGGCCCAAAATACCGAACCCTATTTATGATGAGAGAATAAAAACTAATCATTAATATTTATGATATTTTACTACAATTTGATAAATTTAGGACAACTCTAGAAATCGTTGAGACGGAACACAAAACGAGCGAGATAATAATAGCGCGATGTTTGAAATACATTTCCTGAAATTTACTTTCGGGATTTCAGAACATTCCTGTTATAAATCATCAACCGAAAAAATAAATATTTTGTAATGGCTAAATACCCTCCTCTGCTCGCTTCGCTCGGAAACCCCCGCAGCGAAGTAAACTGAAACAGATTATTGTATACTATGATATTTGCAAGGGAATTGCTATTGATTAGGATTGCAATTTTACTTTCTCACTATAAGTATAGAGAAAGTATAGTGATCGCAAAAGAAATCGATGTTGAGATTGTTGTGGAAATATCCGTTTTGGAACCCCCTGAGACCAAAAAAGTGGTTTTTACAAAATGTCTGTCTGTATGTCTGCATGTATACAAAGCTAGAGAGAAAACTATTCGATCGATTTCGAACAAATTTGCACCAAACATGTCAATTAGACCTGTATTCAATGCACGAAAAAGGTTTTGACACATTTTTAAAAACAACCACCTTTTTGGCCAAAAAAACTCCCAAAAAATTAGTTATTATTTTTTTATAAAAAAAACTGATCTAACGATTTTGATAAAATTTGGCTTGTTGGTAGCCCTTATAATGTATCCTACCATATGCAAAAATCCGCATCTTTCTAAAAGTTCTCATTTAGCTAATAATAATAATAACTGATTTTGGGGGGTTTTGTGGCCAAAAATGGTGTTGTTTTTCAAAATTGTTAAAACCTTTTTTCGTGCATCTATACAGACCTAATTGACATGTTTGGTGAAATTCGTTCGAAATCGATCGAATAGTTTTCTCTCTAGCTAATACAAATAATATTTATTCGTTACTCTCCTACTTGTATCCTCTCCTCCTTTAATACAATTATGAAGTCACAGTGAATCTGTTTAGTAATTTTAATATGTTTGTGAGAATGTATGTGCCAGTTTCTGGTACTGTTTATTTGTATATGGAAGACGAAATTTTAAAAGATAAAGCAGTATTACAATCTGGTCAAATAGAACTAGTAAAGAATAAAGTTGGCATAATGTTAGTAGTTATAGGTCTTTGATATAGTAAAACCTTTTACATTATTTGTGTTTGATATTACCTAAAAACACTTGGATGTGAAGAACATTTGATTTGTCAATTTGCAATGGTAATAAATCTTAATGCTTTCAAGAAACATGTGTTGGTTCAGTATAATAGGCCTAATCTAAAATTGTGTTAAGCTTATGATTCAAATCAGCTGTTGTATTTTTCATATTTGTAACAAATGTTTCAATTATAATACAATAAGCATTTTTCATTAATTTTACTTTCTCCACCCTATACGTAGTAAAAATACCTATTGTTTTCGTAAAAATTTTCCAATTTGAATTTTTAGTTGAATTATCTGTTTTGGTGCTCCCAGAACCCCAAAAAATTGTTTAGTGCAATTATCTGTGTTGGTGCTCTCTGAACCCAAAAATATTTTTAGTGTAATTTTTTGTTTTGGTGCTCCCTGAACCCAAAAAAGTGTTTTTTTGGTGATGTCTGTCCGTGTGTCCGTTGTCTGTAAGGATGTGTACAGAGCTGGAGACCATACCAACGGTCCGATTTTGATGAAATTTGGTATGTAGGTGTAGTTCTAGATATCTCCAGGCATTTTTTTTTTCATTTTTTCAAATTTTTGATTTTTAAGGGGTTTTACCCCCCAAATATTACCAAAAAACTAGAAAAATCTAAATTTCTCAAAAACGGCTCTAACGATTTTGATAAAACTTGGCTTATTTGTACCACTTAATGTACCCTACCATATGCAAAAAACAGCATCTTTCTAAAAATTCTCGTATAGGTAATAATAATAATAATAACTGATTTTTGGGGGTTTTGGGCCAAAAAGAGGGTTGTTTTGCAAAATTCTCAAAAACTACTGAACGGATCGGAACGAAATTTGGTATGTAGCTTCCTCTAGGGCCATAGGTGCTCACTAAGAAAGGTTTTCAGAAAATTAAAATTTTAGGGGGGTTTGGGGGGTCAAATTTACTACATCATGATATCTCTAAAACTACTGAACGGATTTAAATAAAATTTGGTATGTAGCTTCCTCTAGGGGCATAGGGGCTAACTAAGAAATGTTTTCAAAAAATTCAAAATTTTAGGGGGGTTTGGGGGGGTCAAAGTTACTAAATCACGATTTCTCTAACACTACTAAACTGATTGGAATGAAATTTAGTATGTAGCTTCCTGTAGGGCCGTAGGTGCTGATAGGAAATGGTTTTAAAAAATTCGAAATTTTAGGGGGGTTTGGGGGATCAAAGTTACTAAAACAAGATTTCTCTAAAACTACTGAACGCATTGGAATACAATTTGGTATGTACCTTCCTCTAGGGCCATAGTGGCTCACTTAGAAAGGTTTTAAACAAATTAGAAATTTTAGGAGGGTTTGGGGGGGGGGGAGG
>JAGFPH010000759.1:305840-343472 GCA_018207615.1 Philaenus spumarius | reverse complement strand
GGGGGGGGGTGAAAGTTACTAAAACTCCCCATAAGAAATACATGGTGTAATTTATATTCATTGATATAATATATTTTTTGTTAATATACATTTAACTTTGATTTCTCTATCCGTGCAAAGCCGGATCGGGCTAGCTAGTATAATAATATAATATGGATGTGTGTTACATGCATCTAATATTTTCCATGGTAACATTTTCCTATTTTTGCAATTCTAAATAACCATCTCCTATGCTACTCTTGGGAAGGTATAAAGTTTCAACTGGGAGAAAGTATGTGGCAGTTTATTTTGTTTGTGTTTGTTTTTATTTTGTTAACCTAACCTAAAAAAACAGTTGATTTTGACAAATAATTAACTGATTCTACATTTTCTAAGTTGATTGCTATGGTAATGAATGTAAATGTATTCAACAAACGTGTGTTGGTTCAGAATAGACCACACTTAGAATTGTGTTGCTAAGATTTTGATTCAAATCAGCTGTTTTATCTGTCATGGGGCTAGGAATGAACTTCCGTATTTTTCCCAATTTAAACTTTTAAAGTCAAAATCATGTCTTAGTGCACTTCTACATCGTGGTATGAAGGTGCAGGCTCTAGATATCATAGTTTTGTCTTTACTTGATTATGAATCAGTCAGTCAGGACAAGTGTTCTTATATATACAAATTATATACATTTTGTTAAAGTAAAAATGGTGTGTTTCATTCCATCATAAAAACAAGATACAAAAAAAGGTAATCGTTAAAAAATCAATTGCATGAAGATTATACTATTTCAAGTTATCTAGCAGGAATGTCCATACGGTGATATAATTTTATTTTTATAAATTAACTATCATCGTTTATTTATTAAAATAAAAATAAATATTTAAATTCAAATTGTGTAATTTTGTTTTAAAAATATACATAAAAATATGTACCACTCAGAAATGACTTAAGCAAATAATTGGTATAAATTTATGACAAGTACAATATAGGCTGTACGATAAAATATCATCATACACAAAATAACATAAATAAGAGTACAAGCAAATGATTGACTCGCTATGACACTGCATGATTAGCTTGAGAAGAAATCTCGTAAAATACAAGGAATAGGCCTACGTTTTATATCTGTCTTCCACTCTACTTCGAGAACAACAATGTAGTATTTATAGTTTGCCTTGAGTGCATAACCCTCGTAGTCAATGCAAGAGAATCAGTTAGCTAGTCATAACTTTCGATCTTTACAAACAGAATAAGAATGTATGCAGACCGAACATGGCGCATTGTGGTTATGCAGAGTCTTTGAAATGTTCTGTTTCATCTCTAAGTAATGTTATATCATCAACTCCTATAAAAGCGAGTGTACGTCCGTAACAATATAACTGTTGAGTTCACCCATCATCTGTATTAACTAAAACAAAACAGATTATAATTTGGGGTTATGTTTACAACTTCAATTATAATGTCTTGTAAAGTAGATTTTTTGTAATACTAATTATGTAGGGGATAATATGTTATGAGATTTGCTTTGAGGCTATACAAAGAATATAAATACAACCTTTTATAATCAATATATTCATTTATACAAATTTATAGAAGAGATTTGTTTAACTTCCCCCACTCGTTTAACTTCGGAAACATTCGTACATCTTCGAATAACATATAAACATATTCGTTATTAGTTTCTTCATTATAATATAACTAGTGGACCCGGCAATGCTTCGCTATTGTTTGATTTACCTAACCTAAAATTATATTCAGTTTTTGATCCAAATCAGTTATTGATCCAAATCAGCTGTTGATCAAAATCAGCTGTTTTAAGCTTTTCATACGAACAGCTGTTTTTTGTGCCCCTGATAAAATCAAAAGAAATCTTTCTTCTTCTTCCTTAAGATTGACCTTCCATAAGATTAACATTGAAACTTTGATGGCCACTGGGGCGTAGCCCTAATGTCCTAGGACTTCGGTAAATGGCCTAAAACCTTCCCAGGGTTAACCTGTGTTACTATGCAAAATTTCAAAGCAATCGGATGGACGGTTTGGTAACGCATAAAGGACAAACATACAAACAGACAAACGTACAAACAGACGGTCATACATTGAATTTTATATATATATATAACTTCTAAATCATTTGATACACATCAATATGAAATGAAAAGGTAATATGTTTATCTTTATTTTGGTATAGAATAATGTATATAAATACAAAATTTTAACAACTAAGCCTACAGTTTTATAATCTTTATAATGTAGGCCTACACTTTTACCAGTTTAAAATTCCCTCAGCATAGTTTGGTAGGCCTAGTTTTTTTATAGTTTTTTTTTAATTATAAATATGTTTATAAAAATGGAGTATTTCTTATGTGTATCTAATTAATCTGCCTGTGATTTTCACGGGGTCTTACTAGTTTTATGATAATTGTACGATACGTCTAATTTAATAATAAACTTTAGTGTTACCGTTTCTTTATCTCATAAGATATGCGTATGTTTTCATCGAATTCTTGACACTATATAGCCTACAAATAAGCACCCCGCATTATTTATTTGTATTCTTTAAATTTCGGAAAAATTCTTATTTATTACCTGCTCGGGGTTGCAAACAACATATTAAAGGGGATTTGACGTCTCTCTCGGTCCCGACTCAAACAAACACCACACTTACATACTGTAAAATTACACACATACACATACTTACGTTAATTAAACCATTCCATTAAATTGATTATCCGTTAAGATGCTCAGGGCAAATGAGAAACATACAAACATTAAAGCTAAGCAAAGTAATTATAATGTTTTATTTATGTTCAAATTCTTATGTATATTTATTTAATTTAAAGTGTTTTAAAATCGTTATATAATTTAACTTTTACTGTTATTAATTAGTTTGTAAGTTTGTTTCAGTTAAATTTACAATGTTTGTTCCATATTAATATCAGATATTTTTATTCTTTTAACCTATAGTTTCTATATGCACAACGATATTTGGTTGAACCACTAGAAATCAATTTTGAAAAAATCAAAATGGCTGTAACTCAAACATTTTAAATACTCCCAAATATCGTTGTGTGGCATATCGTTTGAAAGCTTTTTTAATTCTGAATCCAAAAAGAATAATAATTTATATTAAAACAAAAATAACACAGCATAATGAGGCAAAATCGGAAAACACGATTTCGTTGTTTTTTGGCCGCCATTTTTAATCGGTTAAAAATATGGATATGAAAATTTCACCGTTGGTTTTTTCTTGAAATTCTCCTGGTTTTTATCACATGACCACCTTCCTATTTAAAAAAAACTAAGTTACATTCAAAATGGCGGATCGAAGATGGCGGATAAATTGTTTGATATCCTTATAAAATAGTATTTTTACATAGAGTAGGTTTCTCAATCACATCTACCTTCAAGTTTTCCTTATAAACGAAATATTAAACCGGTCCCAGACTTAATTGACACCCTGTATAATATTCATTAATTCTAGCCAATGTTAGTCAGGGATAGTGTAGCTTTTATTAATAAAATATTTTTTCAATCGGTTCAGTAGTTCCAGAGATTACCCCCTACATACAAACAAACAAATTTGACCTCTTTATAATATTATAGTACTAAGAGCTCCGCCCCTGCTCGGTTATCTTGCCAACCCCCAATGCTAATAGACACGACCAACCCCAATAATTCGAATTGAGGCATGCGTTGTAATTTCACCATTAATATTAAAATAATAATCAATAATACACATTTCAAACAAATTTCGATGTTAACAACTAAAGGAAACAATACATAATATGCAACATCAGCTGTGTGACGGCCAGAAATGCTGTAGAATTTCGTTTGCTTTTACCTAACCTAACGTAAAAAAACTGTTATTTTTTAAGAATAACTACCTGATTATAAATATGCCAAATTGGTTGCAGATAAACGTGTTTTGTTTCATTTCAGGCATAACCTAAAATTATGTTAATTGTTGGATCCAAATCAGCTGTTTTATTTATAATATGTAAAAACAGATGTTTTAATTAAATTACAATACAGTAAGCATTTTTCGTTGATTTTTGTTTGTGTTTTCTTTTAGTTTGTTAATCTAACCTAAACAAACGGTTGGTTGTGAATAATAATAAACTGATTCTAAATTTGCTAAGTTGGTTGCTATGGTAATGAATGTAAACTAATATATGTTGTTAAGCTTTACTTTCGAACAGCTGTTTTATCAAAGTGTTCACTATTTTTACGCTTTACAATGTAAATTTAGCTAAATCCTTTCTTTAGTGTGCGTCTATGACCCCACAAGAAGATACCTTTAAATGTTCGTATCTTAAGTAGTGTTTCCTCCATTCAGTCATTACAAAGCCTCATCTTTCTTATATTATATAAGAAAACTCTTAGTAAAACTCTTGGAAAAGTATAACTTTAAAATTAATACTTAGAGAACGAAAGACAATAAGGATGATCGTAAAAAATGTGTTACGACAGCCATCCGACTACTTTATAACTTTATTGCGTTACAATACTTATGTTTAGTAAGACACAAGTTCAACAAATTGTATTGGTATTACATTTTTAATCTCAGTAGATTATAGCTTTCATTAAAAAGAACAAATATTTATAATTCTACACAGACAAAAAGCAAAGAAGATTTTATAGATATTACCTGGGGTTTTAAGAAAACGCTATATAGTCCTTTAAATACTTACTGTTCATTGATCAAAATCTAAACACAACTGATATTGAAGTACTTAATAGTTGTCCATCTGATTAACAACAACAACAATGAAGTACCCTCAGTAGTAAATACTTAATGTGTTGAAAATAGACACTACTTGTTGAGTTATGTCTAGAAATAGTATTGCTGACATAATAGGAGAGATTTCGAATGGGGAGGTCATGCTGTTCATCACTCGGCGTGAATCAACAATCGGAAGAAAAAACTAGTCAAGTCTAGGTTAAGAAAAAGAGATAGAGTAATCCGCGATGAGAACGGGAAGGAGGGGGAGAGAGTTTATCTGCGCAGGCGTCGAACGTGCAGCGTATTCTGAGAAGGTGCAGAGGATTCCAGAGTTGAACTCTGTTTAGCCTAGCGCGAGCGCGTCGACGCTACATTCCGAAAGTCCGGTCGAGCTACAGATAGATTTGTGCTATAGTGTAAGTGAAAGACAAGGCTACAGAATGTCATCCTCCCTTTCGAAGACGACCAAGTCTTATACGTACCGCTCGGCCGGGGGCGCTAATGCCGATGTCAGCATTGAGTATACCGCGGACCTCAGCGCCCTCTCCCGACTTGAGGTAAGTGATATTAAAGTTAAAAATAATAAAACTTGAACACATAATCGTACAACTAATATGTTTATTAACTCGAACGCGTTTCAACGACAAAGTCGCCATCTTTAGTGACGCATGAGCTACAATAACCAAACAACTGATAGAGGAGAAATTTTAACAAACATTGAGCGATTGTAATATTTTGTACTTTTTGATAATTGTAGCTCTTGCATCGTTGGAGATGGCGACTTTGTCGTTGAAAGGCATTTGAGTTAATAACCGTATTAGTTGTGAGATTATGTGTTCAAGTTTTATTCTACCAATATATTATCTTCTCACAAGTCAAGCTCAATAGTCCATAGATGGTTTATTATTTCATTTAGCTGCAGGAATTTTAAAGAAATAACTGAGAAAAACATTATATGAATGTACTGATTTAAACTACACTTATTTTTATTAGACCTACCACCTAAAACATAATTGTTTGTATTTAATCACAAAGTTCTAATAATAATTGGTAAAACAGCGGAGAAAACAGCGGTAAAACAGCGGGGAGGGGGTAATTTAACAAAACATTGAGCGATTGTAATATTTTTTGTTTATTGCAAAATCTGCTAAGGTCTACAAAAAGCAGACAAAAAAATCTTTAATGAATACATTAACACAAAATGTATCAAGACAAAAATATAATCCGAGTACAAAGTCAAGATTATTTTATATAATGTTAAAAGGTGAATATATTTTAAAACAATACAATAAAATCCCGTCAAGCGTTGTAAGTAAAGGTACGAACAAGAAGGTTGGTGTAATAATATAATTTCAGTAAATTTGAACTTTAAAATTTATTAAAAACTGTTTTCACAAAATTACCATTACCATTTTCTATATATTTTATCTTTTAAATTCAATATTTTATAAAAATATTCCAAAGCATACTAAAAAGTTATGTCAGCTATAGGATTAATAAAAGTCAGCATGTTATGCCAAGACAAAACGACACATAGGCAATTTGCTAAACACTTCTGTTGCCATATCACCTAACTGGTGCCGTGAGCATGATATTGTGAAACATATTTTTCCTTCTGTTTCCAAAAATCAGTTTAAACTTCAGTAAATCACTTGCTTTCCTTATTCATTGATATTATTGCATCTAATAAACACAACCGTATATACAGGTGCCTCACAACCATTCTAAAATACTTTACCATGTAAAGTGATTCAGCGGGTGAAAACTAGCAAATCATTTGCTAACATGGTAACATCTTGCTTAGTTTAGAAGTTGTACGCTGTTTTTTTTTTAAATATCTCATTTACGGTTTAAGATAAATCCATGAAACTCAGCATGAATTCACATTGGTTTACATAAATTTGAAATAATTATTTTGCTGAAGCTATCTGTTTCAAGATGGTGGCGGTTGAAACTTTTCAAAGTTATGCATCTAAAAAATTCATGATTTTACGAAAAAATACAAAAAATATAGACAATTTTAATACAAATTCAATGGTATATCACTTTGTATCTGTGAGTTAAGGATAACTGAGAAAATGCAATAGTACTGGCTAAAAGTAGTTTATATGATCACTTCCAGTGAATGTAGTCATCACCGAAAACTACTTTCAGCCAGAATTATTCTATTTTATAAGTTATGATCAAAAGTTTTACACCGTTAAATTTGCCTTTAAATTGTCTTCTAAATTAAGCAAGGTACCCTATATTGTATTATTTGCTAGTTTTGACCTGCTGAATAACATGGTAAAATTTGGTAGGGTGGTTACGAGACATCCCGTATAATACAGCATGGTTAAATAATGAAGAAAACATGTTTTGATGTAAAACAACAAACTTTTCTTTTAATTCTAAAATATTTTGTTAATTACCTGAACCAGTAACATGATTATAATTAACAACATTATAATTACAGTACAGGTAACTGATATTTTTAGTATTTAAAGACCTAGCTTGTTAATGCTAATCTTCCACTTCAAACAATAATAATAAATTAAATAAGACAAAGTGTTGAAACAGATTAAACAAATAGCTAAACTAAACTAACATTAAACTAATGCTAATGTGTTGTGACTTATTTAATTAATATACATGTAGATGTATTATGTATTACTGTATTCAAAAATTTACAAAATATGTGTAAATAAAAAGTTAACTTCCTATTATTTTTATCACGATGTTCGTAAAAAATATTTTTATACCGATACTTTTCTTTAAACTGTTTGATTTTACAAAACCACTAGCTGGCCCGATCCGGCTTTGCACGGATAGACGAATCAAAGTTAAATGTATACTAACAACAACAAAAATATCAATAAATATATTATACTATGTATTTCTTATGGGGATTTTGAGTAACTTTGACCCCCAAACCACCCTAAAATTTTGAATTGTTTTAAACCCTTTCTTAGCGAGCACGTATGGCCTACATACCAAGTTTCATTCAAATCCGTTCGGTAGTTTTGGAGAAATCGTGATTTAGTAACTTTGACCCTCCCCCCTAAAATTTCGAATTTTTTTTAAACCTTTTTTAGTGAGCACCTATGTTCCTAGAGGAAGCTACATACCAAATTTCGTTCCAATCCGTTCAGTAGTTTTTTGAGAAATCGTGATCAGTGAGTCAGTGGATTTGGCTTTTATATATATAGATAATGTTAACCAAAAATCTAGTGACATTATTTAAAATATTTAAACTTTATAAGAAATGTTAAAGTTTGCTCTATAAGTGAACACAAATTCGATAATACTGTCTTTTAGTCGATGTTCTGTCCTTTGCGCAGTTTGGTATAATACTCAAAAACATACAATTGCGAAATAATAAGACAATCACCACTATAATAATAGGTCGTAAATTATAAAAATGCATTTGAAATAAGAACAACTGGCATTTTCTGTACTTTTAGTTAAACACTTACAAACTAAGCTTCCTTAGAAAAAATACTTTATCAAAATTTTCTCCTCATAATAATCACATAAAACATTATTTAACAAACTATAAACTGTAAACTGACAAAATTACGTAATGTCTTGTGAAGTTATTTATTTTTTTTTTAATATGAGTTATAGAACTAATGTACGTTGTGACGTTTGCTTTGAGGTTATAAAATTAATAAAAAATACATTACAACCTTTACCATCAAGCTATTCACTCATACAAATTTAAAGAATGTATCGCATTCGTTTAGCTTCGGAAACATTCGTACATGGTCGTATAACATATAAAACATATTCGAAAATAACTTCTAAATCGTTTCATAATTAATATGAAATAAACATCAATTCAAATATAAAGTCTGTACTTTTATTTTGATATAAAGGCCTAATAATGTATATAAATATAAAATTTTAACAAATAGGCCTACAGTTTTAAAATCCTTACACATTTACCAGTTAAAAATTTCTTCAGCATAGGTAGGTAGATAAAGTTTGTTGTTTCTAAATAGTATTTTTATAAATGATGTATTTCTGATGTGTATCTAATTAATCTGCCTCTGGCTTACTAATTTTAAATAAAATATACTTCATGAAAACTTTCTTCTCGCTAAAAGTCACTATTTAACAAACTATGAACTGTTTACTTATAAATTCATGCATCTTACAGCAAGCTTTAAATAAAATATACTTACTTTATCAAAGTTTTTTTTCTTAATTCTAACCTTACACAGTTTCGCCTGAAAAGTCACATCAAGTAAATAATACAAATCAGTTATTTGTTTTCTTTATTATGTCAATAATGTTTTCCTGACAATCAGCAAGGAACTAAATTAAAATAAATTATAATAAATTAAAATTATGTCAACTTTAATTAATATCTTAGTTATAACTTGCTTCCTTTCCTTCCAGGATAAACTACGACTTCTCCATGAAGATTTGGAGTCCGAACGAGAACTGCGGCAAAGGGTAAGTCCCTTACTGCTTATGAAATATCCTACCGTTATATTCCTAAATAATGTCATTTACAATATATTTCTAAAATTTATAAAGTTGATAAATTACGAAAACCTTCTCATTTGTAAATTAGGCATTTTTATTATATATATGTAGTAAGTTGCTTATTATTTAGTAGGTATTAATAAGTAGTAATGTGCGAGGACCTCGCGGCAGTGTCTTTATGTTTTTATACTTAACGCCAATCAAGTTTCAGCCTTCTGGTGATAGCACCAAAATATTTACTTAATTCCGATTTTTCAATAGTAACATTTTTTAGGAAATCAATGTACACGACATAATGATTACAAGAAGCATCAATTAAAAATATTCTGAAAATTCGATAAATTCTAAATGTACAACATTTAGATATCCATCATCAGTGTTGAGATCTTTTAATAAACTAAAACTTATGAACTCCAGGTTCAATTCACACAGTTTCACCACAAAAAAAATGAGTTCAACATATAAAAACGCACATGTAAAAATAATATGACATTGCTTTCAAGCAACAATAGTTATTTGTGTTATAAGGGAAGAAAGTATCACGTTGTCGTCCCCGAAAGGACATGTTATAGAGCGGAGCGAAGACTCGTAATTTTCTTGAGAGCGACTAAGATACTTTCTTAACATAAGACACACAAAACTTTTCCACCAGCTCCAGTTTACAAATAATTTACATTTGACTATATACAACAAACTTCATTAAAACCAGGGAGTTCATATTAACAAAAACAATTGAGGTTATGCCTCGAACACGAATACACTAATATTACTTAAAAGTCACTGTGCATATATAACCTAATGTCACTAATATAACCTAAAAGTGCATTGTTGTTTCAGCAATTATTGTTTTACAGCAATATATTGTTCCGTATATATGTTGCCGTAAAAAATCATTGAGTGTACTATTGTTAAAAATAACTTGTTTCAGAATTCTAAAGATTAAAATTACACGAATTGCATTTTCTAAGGGTAACTCAAGATCTTACACTTGATACAAAATATAATTTAATTGCTACAATTAATATTGTGCGATATTTCAGTTAAATCAATACAAACATGATAAATAGTTTGAGATATGAGGAAGCTGAAACCTTAAAATATGCCTTGGACCAAAACCAGTTGGGTGCAGGCCAAGAAAGCAAGTTGAAATATCAGGTGTAAGAACCTAAAGGTATCAAAATATCAAATCCTGGAAACTAAATGGCAAGAACAGAGAATAGGACTGTTGACGGTGATGATGACATTTTAAAATTTCTTAACAGTAGTTTACTTGATCACTTTCCGTGAATATAGAAAACTACTTTCAATGATAAAAAGTGATTCACAATTATTGGAGTTTTCTTTAATCGTCTACAATTTTGGTACCGGTACCTTAAAATTGTTTCGTAAAATCTTTAGTTGTTTAGATTTTAACTTTGAAAAGTTTGAACTGCACTTACCAGCAGTGTATTATTATTATTATTTTACGGATAATTTTAGTATAATACAATTGTAACCCAATGTAATAAAAATGTTGCCCGAGTTTCGTGAATAATTTATCTTAAACCGTTCATGAGATAGTAATTGTTAAAAAAAAAACACCTACAGACAACTTCTAAACTAAGAAATATACAGTTGTATTATTTGCTAGTTATGACCTGCTGAATAACTTGGTAAAGTTTGATAGAATAGTTCCGAGACACTCTGTATACAGTATTGTTAAATGTTTAAAAATTAAAAACGATTTTATTATTATACCATCATATTGTGTTTTCTGAATGCAAACTCTGTTTGGAGAAGAAACGTTCGTCGCACCTAAACTCATATTATGAAATTTATTAAAACGTGTTACCGAATAGTATTAGAAACTTAATTAAGTCGGTCATAAGAAAATATAATCACAATTACAAAACGATTAATAGATTAGTTGATAAAAATGTATTACTTGTCTTTGTCCAATAAGGGACTGCAAATTTGACCTATTAGCGACGCGTACAATTTGCATTTAACTATTGCCAAAAATACCGAGCGTCTGGCACCCTTGAGTGTTGTCATAGAGGTTTTATCAAGACTCGATTCTTAATTACACGTAAGTGATTAATTAAACAAGATTAGATTTCAGGCTACACGAAACAGGTTTAGTAAACTATTGCACTGAATTTGGCCAATAGAAACAATTTATTCCTTCAGTTATATTTATAAAACACTTTCACACAAATATAAATCGAAACCTAATTTAATAGTTCTTGTAACAAAATCAATGTTTCTCTTACATTGAACATAGCTAAAATATATAAACTAAACTGCAAACAAAATCAATAGAATTTCTGTTTTCCGAATATATTATAATTAAAACCATCTCTGTAAGTTACAGAGCATAAAACATATTGTTAATCTGCTATTTACGAGATTTACCTAGATACAGCCCCCCATTTTGGCAACGCCATGAAGAACTATTATCAAGGTTCGCAAATTAACCTATTAGCGACGAGTACAATCTGCATTTAACTATTGCCAAAAATACCGAGTTAATAGGTTAACATAACTTATTAATTTTGATTTTATAACTTATTTTATAATAATGTTAATGATGATAATGTATACACGATTGTTAGCCTTCTGAACTGTAATAATATTAAACTAGGTTACATACCTTAGGCACCGTCAACAGTTCTGTATCCTTTATTCAGCGACGACCGGTTTCGGAAGACTACACTATACTTCCATTGTCAAGTCACAAGAAACACGAAACACAAATAACAAAAAGCACATGATAATGATATTAATGTTAATGATAATTTAATATTGGTAGACTAAAGCGAGTAAATTAAAGGTCGTTCAGGGGACCAGGCGGATTATAAGTTTGGGGGGGGGGGACCAGACGATTATAAGTTGGTGTAAAAAACCAAATGTGCAGAATAATCTCCTACATTTATTTTTTTAGATAAAACCCATAAGAAGTTTCTTTCTAGTACAAAAAATCTCAAACAAATTTGACTTCCGGTGTTGTTGGATTTTTGGCTACCGAACTCGTTCGAGCGGTTATAAAACCAACGTGACGTAAAATGTGGTCGTAAACACAATCATGCAATTGTTAATGACACACCAATAATACATGTTCTGGAAACTATGATCGGTGCTCGTTCTATTTGTGGAACATTAAAAATCTATTTATTATCTTATATTAAGTTTTCGTTTTTACTGGTATAAATTATACAACATTATATTAGTTGTACATGACTAAGCTACGATATATTAATCAACAAAAACGTGGGAATTTGGAGGGATTTGAGAAGTGAATACACAAAAAATTTTATAAGCTCATTATTTTATTATACTCACTTTGCAAATTGGATTATTTTTATGTTAAAATACATAGCTAAACTTAATCTGTTTAGTTTTTATAATACTTCTCTACTGGCATTTTAAAATTGTTAAACAGTATTGAATGTAGTGATCGCCGGAAACTACTCTCAACCTTTCTAAGTTAAATTTTCGAACTCAACATTTTGTAAAAATCAACATTGCATATTTAGTAAAACTCCTAACTGAGTCCATAAATTGTGTTCATAAGGCTCTTTCTGGAGGTAAGTTGTTTTCAGGAAGACAAAACAAAACGAAGTTTGACAAAATATTTTCACCTCACACTTCGTTTTCACCTCATAAAGCTTCAATAATCACCTCACACAAGTCAATGTTTAAACCAAATTTTGTTCAATCAAAATGTATGAGGAAATGTTGAAGCTCGCACAAAAAGTATCTCACCAAGTATCAATTCAACGAGTATCTCACCCAAGTTCTCATACATGTGTGCAAATGTAAACGTACCTTAACAAATCCAGAAACATTTGCTCACTCAAAAGCTCACACATTTTGTGTGCTAGGATAAGTTTGTAGAATAGGTTTCATATGTACAAATATGTACGTTAATATTTCATTTTAATATTTTCAACTTAAAGTTACTAATTGGAGTCGGGAAACAACACTGCAACTATTGAGAAAATTAGGGCTTCTAATATGTTATACCCAATGTTAAAATCAACTTGTGTGCAAGTGTAAATGCTCTGCTAATGTGATTCAACAAGTATAGTGATTTGTATTCTCAAACTTCACACTTGTTTCTTAAACAAGTATCTCACACAAGTTCTCATACATGTGTACAATTGTAAACGTACCTTAACATACAATATGAAATGAAATCCCTGCTAACCCTACTATGAATCCCTTTCAAGTGCATCGTTATTAACAACTTATGTTGCAGATCATTTTGTAAAATATTATTTTAGGCCAACTACTGCTTAATAAAATAATTCGACCACGCAGGTGAACCGCTGACTTGAGTTAAGCGAATTTCCAAAATTAAGTTTTTTTTTGGGGTTTTAACCAACATATGTTTTTTCATATGAGGATGTTGAATTCTTCTTTTTATAACTTAAAGGTAATATGTCTTTTTTAGTATTAAATATCAGCTCAAATATATTTTTGTAGAAATTTTTGCAATATGACGTTTTAAGGCTCTCATATGTATTTTTCTAATATTATTTAAAAGATTTGAATTTAATATATTGAGTTCTAAGGAAAAGGGGAGTCTCGGCACCACTGTCTTTGAGAGGGATGGCATCTCAACACGTGTCATGAGATGCCTAACCACATATTTTTTGCATTGTTTTGTTAACATGTATTAGCCGTTCTAATTGTAATTTAATCTTAATGTTTTAGTTACTAAGCTAAACAAGGATGGTTATATGTATTATATATATTTTTGTTTTTTTATTATTGGTTTAGTTGTCATTCTGTAACTTGTATTTGTAAAAAATGTGTGGAATAAAAAAATCTTGAATCTTGAATCTTTTCTTGGATTTCAACCATCTATTGGTCTACTCACGAAGCTGAATAGCGTGCTTGCACGAAATATATTAGAACAATTTGTTAGTAGCCTACGTCAGCCACTAGCCCCGGCTCACCCGCTGCTTCGTTCCGCTTGCACCTCAATCTTGCGGCCTCAGATTATAGACTGCGAGTCGCGAATTTGTATTCCGCTTTTTAATTGGATTCAAACCGGATAATTTTAAGTTTTGATCGATTTTGGGTGGCTATAAACTTTTGGTGGTCGTGTAAAAAAGTAAAATGTGCAGAATAATCTAATACATTTATTTTTTTAGATAAAATACAAAAATGTTTCATTCAAGTAAGAAAAGTTTCAAAAATGGGCTTCCAGTTGTTGAATTTTGTTTACTAATGATTTCGTCCGGAAACCAACGAACGAGTGTACCAAATTTGGACCAAATCGGACGTAAAATGCTGCCGTTGGAGTGCGAACACATATTTTACAGAGGTGCTGAAAAGTCCTGAGACACCCCTGTAAATGTTTAGTGATTGGGAAGAGAAAAGCCAAATAAATAAAACGTTTATAAGGCTTAAAATTGTACTTTTTTTATGTATTTTATGTAAACTTTGCCGTCATATTCAAAACTGAAATTTGTTGAGGTTCTTAAATTTGTTTGATATAGACTCCTATCGTGTGACCCCTCATTTTAAAAGTATTGATAAAAAAACGACCACTATTTTCAGTAGAGTCAAGATAAGGACCTCTAGTTTAGTTTGTTGGTTTTCTTTAATCAATACCTTTAAAATGAGGGATCACACGACAGGGGTCTACATTTAAAAGATTTGAGCAACCCACAAAATTTTCAATTTTGGATATGCGGGCAAAGTTGCCCCATACATTAAAAAGTATATTTGTATGCCTTATAAACATTTTATGAATTTGGCTTTTCTCTTCCCAATCACTAAAGAGTTACAGGGGTGTCTCCGGACTTTTCAGCACCCTTGTATAATTTTTAATGACACCCCAAACCTTATTCTGGAAACCATGATCGGTGCTCATTGACCACTCCCAACCATAGGTCACACCTTTCTTATGGAAATTTTCTAATAACATTGTAAAATGAGCTTCTTATTAACAATCTCCACGATGAGATAAATAGGCCTAGATTATCACTGACTGTCAAAACGACAACAGTATGGCCTACTGCGCCAACACAAACTAAAAGCTACTGACGCCATTCTCTAACATAATAAGTAGGAACCGCCCACTGCAATGGCAGCTGGTGGTAATAATGGCATAACACGGTCAAAAGGACTGTGAAGCATATTATGACTCTGGGTTAAGATACATTTGTATCCCATTTTATATAAACAATTATTGTTTTCTTAACCGGGTTCATTCCTCGTGTTCAAAATATATGTTACGAACGTAAATTTAAATATTCCAGTTTCCAATATACAGTAAATATAGTAACGCTGCTGTTGTGACTTTTGATCTGTTCAGCCTATAGCATGAGTAAAAATAGCTTCCCCGGACCAAGAATGACCTCGTTTCTAGGTAAATCTATCGCTTCTACCCGCGCTAACCTCCGCTACTAATATAACTTTAAAACAGAACTGCTTTGTTCTGCTCTTGGGTATACGACTTTTGTAATATATACTGAAGTTTAATATGATCCCTTTCACTTGGATTTAACTTAATTTCTATTAATATTTTTTTGTTTGGACCAATAGAGATCTGTTGCAATATGCGAGACTTCGTTTATAAACATCTAAACTGCAAAATATTCCTAACTAAAATTATTCATAGCAAATAAAGATATTTGATCGTAAACAAGAAGAAAAACTTTTATTTAGTTAAATTATTTTTAACAGTAGTCGATTCATTTTTATTTTCTACAGATTATACATTAGATTTCTGCAAAATGTAATGTTAAATTGAATCATAACACCGTCATTTGCAAGAGCTTAAGTACTTGCAAATAATATTGTAGAAATAATTTGTTTAGCGATATATTTATGATTAACTTTGTTCAATGGTTTACTTCAGTGGTATTTCACACTTTTAATACTTGAATACGAAACTGCCATTGATAGGCAAAATTAGGCTATGCAAAAAACATTTTTATTTTAGGTTTCATTCTTTCATGAAACAAACAAACTGAACATAAACGCGCGTTAACAGATTAATTAAAAATATCATAAATATGAGCTGAGTGTGTGAGTATGTTTATATGTTTACTTTTTATTTAAATATATTCGAAACTAAAAATATGGGCAAAGTTTGATAACTCACAATCAGCTAAAGTTACAGTCTACCAGTTGGTTTCTTGTAGCTATTATTAAACAAAGCCTAAGGCCTGCCAACATCTTCGTCTCAATAAAGAACCTAACTGTGTGTGGCAAATACTTTTATAATTAGTTATATTGAGGAACTTTATATTTTTACACTTCATATCAAGTTTTACTTTCACTTTTTCCGACTACAAGGGACAAATTCTCAAAATAGTTCAAACTCTTTACCCGATTCAAAATAATTAAAGTGGTAAGAAAAATAATCTTAAGTATCCTGGCGTGTTTGTTACCATCCTACATAATATGGAAATAAACTGGTGTCTTAATCAGAATATATTTTCAAAGGAAACAATAAAAACGTGCATTTTAATTTTGGGGTGAATAATTAATTTGTATAAACGCTCGAACTTTTCTGGTATTTTTCTTTTCAAATTTGTTAAACTTTTCAAAATAACTGCTGTTAGGAACAATCAACCTAAATTGTTATTATTTATACATACACATGATTTAATTCTGTATCGTTTTACTATTTCATAGCATCATCAATTATTAGTATGCACTATTTTATTTGGAATGCCGGTGTTTCTTGTTTATATTGATATTTTTTTTTAAAATGTAACCATAACCAACGTTCAAATTAAGTCGAATAATCAATTCAAACAATGTACAATCGTATTTAGTAACAAAATTACTACGAATAAAAGTCTGTTGCAATACACTTTTAGTCATTTATAACAATGTATCAGTTAAATTTGCCAGTCATCACTATTTCAGAAATATAAACACTATATTATTATAAGAAATGTTGCTTCCACATCATTGAGGTAGTGGGTGTTTTACTAGCAAATTTCCATAGGAAAAATGAGCCATTGCAATGACTCTTACGGTAATACCTTAAGGACGGGAGTGGTCAATGAGCACCGATTATGGTCCTCAGAACACTTTTATATACATTGTACGTCCTATTTGGACCAAATTTATTACACACGTTTCTTTACTGAGAACTCGGACGAGTTAATCTGAAAAACAATCCAACAACCTGAAGCACGTTTTCAGCTGAAAGAAACCATTTTTTGAGATTTTTTTAGAATTAAACTTTTTGGAAGTTGTATTTAAAAATTAAATATATGACGTTTATAAAACGTTCTGCACGTTTTGTTATTTTATACGACCTTATAGCATAGCAATCCATGTCACCTCAAAATTGATCGTAAGGTAAATAAAAGTACTTAGTTCAAAGTATGCCAAATCGCGAAGCCAGTTTGTTTCATCGGCGAGCAAAGCAAACCAGTCCATAATTCGAGGCCGCAAGGTCAAGCTGCAAACTCGAAAAGCGTAGTCCATAATCCGAGGCTAAGCAACGAGTAAGCCGGGGCTGGAAGCTAAGGTGCTAACAAATTCTACTAACATATTTCACACTCGCATTAGTAGAATAATTTTCTAATAGCTGCGTGATCAGATTATTTTATAATTATTAAAAGTTGAAGGTATTATTTTAATACACATAATTCGAAAACTGAATATTATACAAAACATAACTTTTATTTTGAAGTTAAACTTGCCTTTCTAAAACTATTGTAAAAGTTCTCAATTTAAAGGATTAAAAAGTTGCCCTTGTTGGCATACTTTTACTTTCTCATATACTATAGTATAGAGAAAGTATAGTGATCGCAAAAAAATCGATGTTGAGATTTTTGTGGAAATATCCGTTTTGGGACCTCCTGAGTCCAAAAAAGTGGTTTTTACAAAATGCCTGTCTGTATGTATGTATGTCTGTATGTCTGTATGTATACAAAGCTAGAGCAAAAACTATTCGATCGATTTCAAACAAATTTACACCGGGCATGTCAAGTAGGCCTGTATAGATGCACAAAAAACGGTTTTGAACATTTTTTGAAAAACAACCCCCCTTTTTGGCCATAAAACCAACAAAAAATCAGTTATTATTTTTTTATAAAAAAACGGCTCTAACGATTTTGATCAAATTTGGCTTGTTTGTAGCCCTTAATGTACCTACCATAGGCACAAAACCGTATCTTTCTAAAAATTCTTGTTTAGCTAATAATAATAATAATAACTGATTTTTGGGGGTTTTTTGGCCAAAAAGGGGGTTGTTTTTCAAACTTTTTCCAAACATTTTTTCTTGCATCCATACAGTAGGCCTATATAGATGCACGAAAAAGGGTTTTGAAAAATTTTGAAAAACAACCCCCCTTTTTGGCCAAAAAACCTCAAAAAATCTGTTATTATTTTTTAATGAAAATACGGCTCTAACGATTTTAATCAAATTTGGCTTATTTCTAGCCCTTATTGTACCCCCTACCATATGCACAAAACCGTATCTTTCAAAAAATTCTTGTTTAGCTAATAATAATAATAATAACAGATTTTTGTGGGTTTTTTGGCCAAAAAGGGGGTTGTTTTTCAAAATTTTTCCAAAATTTTTTTCGTGCATCCATACAGTAGGCCTGCACGAAAAAAGGTTTTGAAAAACAACCCCCTTTTTGGCCAAAAAAACCACAACAAATCAGTTATTATTTTTTAATAAAAAAACGGCTCTAACGATTTTAATCAAATTTTGCTTATTTGTAGCCCTTAATGTACCCTACCATATGCACAAAAATTCTTGTTTAGCTAATAATAATAATAATAACTAATTTTTGGGGGTTTTTGGCGAAAAAGGGGGTTGTTTTTCAAAATTTTTCAAAGTTGTTTTTCGTGCATCTATAAAGGTCTAATAGACGTGTTTTGTGCAAATTTGTTTGAAATCGATCGAATAGTTTTCTATCTAGCTAATAATAATAATATTTAGTTAATCTCCTACTTTAATATCACCTCTCCTACCCCCTACAATAATGAAGTCACAGTAAATCTGTTTAGTAATTTTAATATGGTTGTGAGAAAGTATGTGCCAGTTCCTGGTACCGTTTATTGAAGATAATTTAGTAAAATAATCTGTAACCATAAAGCACTGAAAATAAGTTCCACTGTCTAGTTGAAACCCTAAATTTGTTCGACTTTTTCTCAACCAGCTGACAAACTTTCAGTACATAATTAATTATTAGTTTAGCTTGAAATAAATTTATTTACTACGAGTCTTATCAAAATGAGTTTTAACAAATTGTTGTGGATCCAATGTAGGCTATTATTGAAAAATGTATTGAATGTGATTCGGTTTTCTGACTGCACAGAATATAAAAACATGTTAGCCGGCTGACAACGGCCGTTCTGTCGTGTTTATATATAGAACGAAACGTTTTGATACGTTTGTTACCCTAACATACTTTCAGAGCCAAATTCGGTGGAACTAAACCAAGAATTCCACGCTTATGTTTCAGATCTTTGTGCCAAACTTGTATTCCTTACAAAATGGAGAAGGGCGGAGAAGGGCTTGAGGGTAACACTTTGCAAGGGTTGTTTTTGTTTGTTTTTATTTTATGTGAGCACGAAGAAATAAAGTTGCATTACTGAACTTTGTTTTCTTAAATTACGAAATACGTAGTAGCAGGTCTACTACATTCCGCCTCTTGTTAGAATGACCGAAAGACGAGTTTAAACACATATTTTTTTAAACTTAACTAACCACCAACTTTAATAAAGGGTTAAAAACATTCATTTTCCAAAAAGGTGTTTTTACAAACCCTTCAAGATTTGTATTACGAACCAGTTTCAACATACTCATAGAGTTATGGCTGGAGTAATTAGATCGAAGTAATTTGTATCTTCTAATAATTAGTATTGTTTTATTTTTATCCTGTGATTGTGACTTATAAAATGCAGATATTGTTAAATTTCTTATCTATTAGTATATTAATAACCTAATAAAGCTGTTGCTGAACTGTTTAGGCTTACAGCTGAAACCACTGTTTGTTTATTGAGAATTATTATTTATTCATTCATTTTGATCGTTTACTTTTGATTTTTACTTTTTCGTTTAGAAGTTTCACTTCTGCTATAAGTTTTCCTTAGTTTGATTCAAGTAGTAAGTTTTCCTGATCGCCAGAAAAGTCATTTTCAGTGTGTGTGTCAAATTATCGAATGAAACTGTGACCTAGTATGGAGACTCTTTCTAGTTCTAAGTTTGTGTTATTAAGAAAATTATACAAATATTGTATTTTAAAAGATAACTTTGTTTAGCTGTATTTCAAAAATTATAAATCTTGAAATTGCAATTGTTACTACAACCCCTTGAAATTCAAAAACTAGAAAACTAGAATAACAACTAGAAAACAAGATATCTTGGATCGTGATAGTATCAACAAAAGTTGTAACCAGTAATAACTAGTGGACCCGGCAATTCTTCGCTATTGCTTTATTTTAGTATTTAAATATATGATTATATTAAATTAACAAACACAATTTAGTGAGTGTATTGAAAGTTTTATTTTGAAGTGTTTGTGGTTAAAATGATATTCTTATGATCAGGTAGAGCTCGTTTTAAAAAAAATTGCTGTTTAATGTTAATGTAATTTATTAGGTATGATAAGTAGCTATCCCATTTTAATTATTATTTAATGTTAAGGGTGGTTTCCCATTTCATTAATTTTACTTAAGTGATCGAATTGCAAATCACTGGAGTTTTATATCACTTAAAATTACACAAATTTAGCTTGTTAGCTTTGTAGTAAGTTATTGCAATTAATTGTGATTGTTTATGGGTAGCTACCCCCAATTTAGTCTATTTGGTTGTAGTGACCATATTCTCTAAACAATCCTGATGTGTAAATTGTAAAATGTTGTGTGCAATTAGTGAATAGGTTTTGAGCATATAGAAAAAGTAAGTGTATAAATGATAATTTAATTTTAAGTTATCCTATGTCATCCCTTTGACTTAAGTAAACGAATTCCAAATGGTTTTTGTATATCAGTTAAGAATAATATTACAAAATATTAGCTTTATAGCTTGTAGGAAATTAGTTTAAATTTAACTTATTTACTTATTTACTTTATGTATTTACTGTAGCAACCCCACTTTAACGCCTTAGACTGTAGACTGCAATCTATACACTCCTGGCAATAGTAATGATAAACTGTGACATTTTTAGTGAAATCATAGTTTTTGAGTCTATAGAGGACAAAGAAACAAACATTCATTTTTATATTACAGAGATATAAGTAACGTTGTGAGACACAGGAAACTACAATCCTTTCTAAAAACATCAATCCGTGGTTCAATTTTACAGAACTGAATTACAATACAACCACTTTGTTAGATATTAACTAAAATTATAAACACATTCTAGTTTTTATATCGTCTCTTTTCAAAATGATGTTTTTAGAAAGTACAGTAACTTCTGTTGAGCATGCGCATTATTAAGTTCGATCGGAAGTTCCAAATAACTTACAGCAGCAGAATAATAATGAAAGGAATTAGCTAGATTATAATTGATTGAATTGATGTTTCTTCTATCTAATGTTTTCCGTCTGCACTACTCATGGAAGGCAACGAACGTTTCAATCAGCTATGTAACCAGTATCTATGTTTGTTTAAACAATGTTTCCTCACACGCGATTGAATAAATGTTTATTTTGACGGATATAGATTACGATTCGTACGGGTAGCGAAAGTAATTTTGTTTTCGTAAAACATAAATGAGTGGTTAATGACTGGAATTTAATTAGCGTCTAGTAGATAGATAATGTGTATGGGTATTACTTGTGTTATTTTGTAGTAGGCCTATCCATAACGAACATTAGAAAAAGAAATTGCATTAACTTATTAAATTCGTTTAAAAAAGTTCCAAACTCGACATTTTAAATGATGTTACAATAAAAGAGGTAGTCTTACTTTTTAGAAAATATTTAATAAGTAGGCCTAAAATATTATTGAATGTCTATCCATAAAAAACTGTTAACAATGTGTTGAAACTCATTCAAAATTATAGCTATTTTTAATTTTAGTTCATCAATGTAAATGAACGTGTTCCTCCAATCGCGTGCCTAAATTTGCAGTTTACTTGAGTTTGACTAAATAAAATCCAATGAGTCACGAGTCAGAAATGGAATGTTGCTTGAAACATAATTTGCACCGAAGCAGTAGCCAGCGCTAAAATAAACAGCACATTAATAACGAATTCCTCTGTGTAAAGAAGTATGCCATTAGTTACAAATAGACTTGAAAGTGCCTATTATTTCGTACAAAGAACCTTGCCCAGTTGTGTCTGATAAATCAAATCTTAATTAAGGATTAATTGGTTGGTTGACCAAAATAAATTTTCATCGAATTATTTTGTTATTCTCTGTTACTATATCGTTTTGTTACAACACTTTTAGACAACATTTTATATTACTGTAATAACGGAATTTACTGACAAATTTTAAGATTGACTGACCTAATGGTCAAAATATCAAGAAAGAAATGTTTAATTTGACCTTTTACTGA
Source organism: Philaenus spumarius (assembly GCA_018207615.1). Classification (NCBI taxonomy): domain Eukaryota; kingdom Metazoa; phylum Arthropoda; class Insecta; order Hemiptera; family Aphrophoridae; genus Philaenus; species Philaenus spumarius. The sequence continues at coordinate 320,808 of JAGFPH010000759.1, read as the reverse complement.
AATCTTTGGTAAGTCTTAGAATGCAGAGATGCAATGTCGAGACCTGTACGCTTACAACAAACATTTAGTTAACCTTTTGTTAAATAAACAGTAAAGCAGCAATTGAATATAGAAAAATAGTTGTTTACTTATGTCTTAGTAGTCCAATTACTTTTACTTAGGCTTACACCAAAATAAAATGGCAAACTTATGAATTAAACATAGATTTATTGATATTTTGGTTTTTTAACTACAGTGCTTGGTAAACATTAAGATTTGTCTGTAAATCCTAATATTTTCAATGATTCTGACTTTTAAAATGTAAACATACAAATTTTAATATTTCTGCAACATTCCTCTTAAGGGTTATAACGATGATTTAATTAGGTATGTGCTTGTTGCCACCTAATACATAGACTAGGCCTACTAAATAAATAATTCGATCACGCATGGCGTAAGTTGAGCAATTTTCCAAAATTAAGTTTAGGCTATATGTTTCATGGTTTCAACCAACTATTTCGGAAATTGGTCTACTCAAGAAGGCGCTGAATAGTTAGAATATATTAGTAGAATTTGTTTGCATATCAGCCCCGGCTCACTGCTGCTACGTTCCGCTTGCAGAGGAAAAACTCGCTTTGCGGCTTTGGATTATGAACTGCAGCTGGCAAACTCGTTTTTTATGGTACTTTTATTATATTATACGGTTTAATCGTTTTTGGGTGAACCAGATGAGCTATAAGATCGTGTAAAAAATAAAATGTTTAGAATAATTTACCATATTTATTATTTTAGATAAACCCCTAAAAAAGTGTAATTATATTACGAAAAATCTTTAAAAAATTTACTTCCTGCCAAAAGACGCACTTCCGATTGTTGGATTTTTGGCTAACGACCAAGCTACTTAGAAAATTAAGGAGTGTACCAAATTTGGACTAAATTGGATGTAAAATGCGGCCGTTAAAGTGCGAACACATACACACGGTTACATATGTATACATTTTTTAATGACACCCCAATACGTGTTCTGGGGACCAATCGGTGCTCATTGACCACTCGCGACCAAAGGTCTCACCATAACAGTCACTGTAATTGCTCATCTTTCTATGGAAATTCGATTGTAATAATAACTAAACAAATGGAAAAAATAAATTCATACAAATTTATAATTATTATTATTCGCATGTAAACTTTTTGAGTAGACTCGTGTTCAAAAAAATGGGCGGAGCGTGACACGAAGATAATATGCATACCTACTTCATGGTAGACAAAACTTTACATATTTGGGAATAAACACTGGCGTTTTCTTGGAATCTCTATCATTAAGGTATTTTCCAAATTCAGTTGAGGAAGTTGTATTATAAATAAAATAGGCCCTGCAATAAGCTTCTATTCCAAGCACAACGTCTGGCGAACTGCCAGGCAAAGAGCAACTTTTCTTTAGCTATACAGTATCAGAAGATTTTCAACTGGCTATATTTCACTCAAAAAAAATTTTTTACGAGTTCCCTTATCGTACAAAGCGATTCCAATATTACATACAAATTCCGATTAAATGATAATGATTCATATTTGCCGTTGACATGATGAACACTTTCACTGTTTTCGTCAATTAATAGTATATTTTTATACAAGCAGCTAAAATATTGTAACATAGAACAATAGTTATTTATCTGCTATTTTGAATATAGCAACATATATAAGTATGTAGAACTATTAAAGCTAGTTATATATTATAAACGCACTTTAACGTACGTGGATAATCAGTCTATTTAAAACTACGACACTAGCTTCCACAAAGGCTTAAACTGCTTCAAAATGGCCTAAAATATTACAAAATAAGATGGAGCATAACTTCTGTGTTCAGATCAAATTCGTTCCATGTAGCTAAGTTGTTGTAAAAAAAATAAAACAACCTCATACAATATTTGATGACATAGTTTTAAATAACTTTTTTAATTACATTACGTCAATTTTGTATGCATATTTACTCTTGATTTTTTATACGTTTTCCTGGATCAACCTTATTTTCCACTAGACTGACCGCTAGCCTAATCAAGGTTATCCATATGATAATTCCTATGGGGATTACTTAGTACCTTCCCCCCTTCGGCTAAATGGGGTCCAGGGAAATTGTTGACCTCCCCCGAGAATAATTTCGTTTGTCTTTTTCGACCTCGACGTAAAATCGTCAAACTAAAAAATGCAATGCATTTTAAACAATGTGACACCTACTGAAAATTAATCAACTCTTATTATGTACGTACGTGAATAACATAATAATATAACAGCTGATTTCACCTATCATCTGTAATACAAACAAAGCTACCGTAGATTTTACTTTGGGTTTATGTTTACAACTTCAATCATTATGATTTCTTGTGAAGTTGATTTTTTTAAATAGGGTATGAGTTATAGAACTAATGTATGCTATAATGCGTTATAAGATTTACTTTGAGGCTATAAACTGTATATAAATACAACCTTGTATCATCAATATTTATTCGTTTATAAAAATTTTTAAGATAAGATAGGCCTAATTATTTGTTTAGTTTCGGAAACATTCGTACATCTTCGTATAACATATAAACATAGTAATATATTCGATTATTTATTTCTTCACTATAATAATTAATAACTTCTAAGTTATTTGTTCTATCGATATAAAATATAAAGCAATTAAAAGATAATATTTTCATCTTTCTTTAAATATATCACAACATATATAAATATTTTTTTTTTAGAAATAGGCCTACAGTTTTATGATCTTTATAATCGTAAACATTTACAGAATTAAAAGTCCCCGTCATCATAGTCAGGTAGGCCTAGATAAAGTCTGTTGTTTTTCAATAGTATTTTTTTAAATGATGTATTTTTCTGATATGTATCTAATTAATCTGCCTGTGATTTTTCACGGGGCTTACTAGTACAACAATATATTTATGATCTTGGCTTGTATAAACAATAAACATAATACCAACTTTACTGAATAGTTTTTCTTTGATCTACAAAAAAACAAAGTTGTTTGAAGCTTTAAATAGAAACCACCAACGAGGTCTCATCGCAGGGACATATTCCAACTAGCCTACACAAACATATAATCTTAGTTATAATTTGTTCAAACTTGTATACTGTTAGATTATTTGAATAAAATTATACTAACAAAATGTCTATAAATTTCAGATTGAACGTGAAAAAGCTGATTTGAGTGTACAAGTGATTAGTTTGTCAGAACGTCTAGAAGAAGCAGAAGGAGGCGCTGAAAGTCAGGTAAGCCAATTTTAGACAACTTACCATATTATGAAAATTTTAATATTTTCATGAATCCAGAAAAATATCGAAAATAAATTAAATTTTAAAGTATAGAACCGATAAAATTGCTAATTATTTTGATTTTTGATTCCTGTAGTTTTTATTTTAAATTATTCGGATTTATGATTTAAATTTTGATGAGATTGGAATCAACATTTACAATCAAACAGTGTATGCATTTGAGTTATTAATACTACAAACTAATAATAATTTTTATTAAAACAAAAAACTTAATTTGAATAAGTATATGATGATTATCTTATTTTTTAGTTACTAAATTAAGAAAACCAAAAATTTTAAGGAGAAAAGATCATATAAAAGTTGAAATATTATGATAAATATGAAACTGCAGAAAACAAAGGTTTGAAAACTGAGTCTTGTATTCAGATTAAATTTGTAGATTAAATACGAGAAATGAGAAATTTTTAAGTCAATTAAAAAGTTCCCATGGTAAATATTAACAACTACCAAATGTATGTTTTTGATGTCGCCTCTTTTATTTGAGTTATAAATATTTTATGTTGGCTTGTTTTTGTAGTTTGAGATTAACAAGAAACGAGACACAGAGTTGACCAAGTTGCGCAAACTATTGGAAGATGTCCACTTTGAATCAGAAGAGACCGCAACCCTCTTGCGCAAGAAGCACCAGGAGGTTGTGGTCGACTTCCAAGAACAGCTCGACCAGCTCGCCAAGGCTAAGGCTAGGTAATCAAATTACTATTTCCCCATATTTCATTAAATTCAATCAAAGGCTATTATCGCTTTGGTCTATTCTATTTCTAAATTCTGCATTAACTGATAATACGCGGTAACATCTACAGTTCTTCACTTGTTTCTAACAAATGGAAATGCGTTTAAATCGACAAAGGGTATACTGAGAAGAAAAATGAACTTGTGTTGTTCCTTGAGGAAGCCTACAACCTCTTCTTTACAAAGAAAACTTATATGTTTCCATCCACTGATTGTCGAAGAAAATAATATATTTTAAAATCGCCAAGGTTTTTTTTAATTAAATGTGCCGAAGATTTCAAGATTCTAATATGCCAATGTTTACAAAATATATACAGCTTAAACAAAATTAAATTAAAAAATAGCTAATTATATTTTTAAACTAAAATAAAAATTGTCCTATTTTATTTTAAGGAACCAATTGAATATTAAATTTGTCCAACACACCATATATCTTGAAATTAAAACGACTAGCATAAATGTATTGCTATAAACCATTTCAAAATAACAATAAAAGTTTAAATTACCGATATTTCATACTACAAGTACATATTCCGGTAAATTAAAGATTTGTATACCGTACCTTAATTCATTAATCGGAATTATTTTAACTCCACCGTCCCTCTCGAACATAATAAAGGCATTTTACTCCTCTTTTTGAATCCCTAAAATCTGATTAATGTTTTGTAAGGATTGTTTTCAGTAATTATTCTTATTTAATTTTAGCCGTAAATTAAGTTTCATTTCATATTGAGATATGTAACAAATAAAACTAGAATAATTAATTTATAAAGCCTCAGTTTGATTCATTGGTTTGACGAGATTCCAACATTATAATAATTATTTACGAACTATGAACTTAATTCTTAAAAACATACATTATGTTTAAAATTAGAACTTATATTTCTAAAACAATATAAAATTGATTGTAAGGCAAAGAAAACTTATATGAAATGTAAGTATGTTTTACCACAGATCACCTCGCGGTAAGCGAAACCCCTTCATATCTAGACTACCCTGAGTCCTTCGGTATCGATTGGTAAATGGATCACGATTCGATCTAAGCTCCATTTACAAGAGATCCGGGTAAACTTAATGAATATGAATAACTAGTTGGCATAATCAGAATTACCAGAAGAAAGCCGACCAAAGAACGCGTATAACAAACAAACCGAGTTTAATAACATCATCATTGTGTACTTGGATTAATAACGTGACACAACAATCGAGGACAAAGTTATGTAGCGCCGGACTTGACGTACAAGAATCGTCACTTTCATCATTGCACCAGTGTAGGCTACAATGAGTCATAGGTATTTTGTCCCGACACGGGGAACGTCATCCCGCTGAAATACACGGAAGAAAAACTAGTCGACTTCCTTGCCAAATTTATCACAGTTAGATTTATAACACTCGTGGGTAGTATTGTATGTTTCTTGTAAGGAGTAAATTAAGGAGCAAAGACAAGTGGAAAAGAATTTTAGCGAAGGCGTGTGAAATGAAATAATGTAAAATGAAGTGGCACATATTTTAAACTCGTTGGCAAGAAGTGTGTTGCTCCGTACTAAAATTAGACTCCGTGTCATGCCAACTCGTAGCCTCCATATTTGTTCAGATCCATGATGCGGAGTCGTGTTACTTCACGCCACGTCAGTGCGACGTCTTGCTCATTCCTAACTACAACTTACTTGCATTTCTTCTGTAAATGTTGCTCCTTAATTAATTTCTTCCTCAAATACTTTACGCCATATATTCTAGCATAGTTTGTGTATATTTGTCTTTTGGCCTTCTTTAGATTTATTACACTTTCATTATGGAAACAGAAAAACATTGTTAGCTAAAACAAGGTGACACTAAAATTAATTAATTAATTTGTCCAGTTTTAAAAGAACTGTTTTTAATTAGCTATATCAAATTTAAGTTTTAAATTTGATACATGTTTTAATCAACTTTGCAAAATTTAAGGATGCAAAGATTTTATATATACCTAAATTTTCTGTAAAATATGCACATGGAGTGCATAATAAAAATTTGAGCTAATTTTTATTTTAGTATCTGTTTCTGGAACAAGAAAAAGAAAACATTGTGCATATAAGCAGTACATGTTGTGCATTCTTTTTTTAACGTTGTTTCCAAAACAAATAAAGTTTCTATTGGAATAATTTTTAATAAATCTTACTATGGTTATAAATGTTTACACCATGAAAGGCAATGTAATTTGTAACATTAGATATGTCGAAAATGGTTCATTCTTTAATCCTTTTACTTTCTCACTATACTATAGTATAGAGAAAGTATAGTGATCGCAAAAAAATCGATGTTGAGATATTTGTGGAAATATTCGTTTTGGGATTCCCTGAGTCCAAAAAAGTGGTTTTTACAAAATGTCTGCCTGTATGTATTTCTGTATGTATACAAAGCTAGATCGAAAACTATTCGATCGATTTCAAACAAATTGGCACCAAACATGTCAAGTAAGCCTGTATATGTGCACGAAAAACGGTTTTGAAAAATTTTGAAAAACAACCTCCATTTTGGCAAAAAACCCCCCAAAAAATCAGTTTTTATTTTTTTATAAAAAACTGCTTTAACGATTTTGATAAAATTTTGCTTATTTGTAGCCTTTATAATGTACCCTACCATATGCAAAAACCCGCATCTTTCTAAAAATTCTCGTTTAGCTAATAATAATAATAACTGATTTTTGGGGGTTTTTGGCCATAAAGGGGGTTGTTTTTCAAAACCTTTTTTCGTGCATCTATACAGGCTTAATTGACGTGTTTGGTGCAAATTTGTTCGAAATCGATCAAATAGTTTTATCTCTAGCTAATAATAATAATAATATTTATTAGTTAATCTCCTACTTTAATAAATAACCTCTTCTACAATAAAATTATGAAGTCACAGTGAATCTGTTTAATAATTTAAATATGTTTGTGAGAAAGTATGTGCCAGTTTCTGGTACCGTTTATTGATCTAGTAACAGTCTATACAGTGATGGCTCAGGATGTTTGGGGGACACCAGTTAAATTTTGACTTTTTATAAATGTGAAAAATAATTGTGTGAGATGTCAAAATATAGATTTTTTTCCAAAAAAAACTTAATAAAGCAGGGTTTGAATCAATATCAGAGTAATTTGCACACAAAGGTTTCCCCCAATAAAAGTGTATATCTTTTATTTATCACAGCCCATGAGAGTCAACGTGCAATTGAGTTTGACTTTTTTAAATTATGCAAATTAGTTATGTGAGGTAAAGTAAAAGGCATATATTTTCAAATTAAAACTTCGAAATCTTTTATCCCATGGAGGCTACTACTCAGTTGAATTTAAATTGTGCAAAATAGACGTGTGGGATATCAAAATATGCATTTGTAGGTATGAAAAGCACTATGATAATATTTCTCAAACTGAACACACTCATAACATTGCCTAAAAGAAACAGTATAACACTGCACCAATATCCCAACAATATTGAGTACCGGTATGACAGTTCGCCAATATAACCAATGATATTAGTAAGCTTATCAGCTACTGAAAGCTAATGTATTTTCAAAAGTTTCTCAACAATAATTTCTTTGAGACGTTTGCTTGATAAAGCAGATTTTAAATATATAACAGTGACATTTGCACCTGAAGGCTGAAGGTTTTCCCCAATAAAAGTTTTAATTTCTGATTTATCACAGCTCATGAGAGTTAATTGTTAATCTAATAGTTTGGATGGACTACCTAAGTATAATTTCAATAGCAGATTGGAGACTATTTTTCCGGCTCGGGAAGAGTGGCTACGGAAACAAGTAGATCTTGGAAATGGACAAATCTGGTTCACGGACGGGTCTAAAACAGACAAAGGTACGGGAGCCGGAATGTACATGCATAAAGGACCGTACACCCAGGGAAGATACTCTATGTCGCTGGGACTATACTCTACGGTCTTCCAAACGGAGGTATACGCAATACTTGCATGCGTAAAACGAATACTGGAATCAGGAAGCATGAGCACAGATGTTGCGATATGTTCTGATAGTCAGGCGGCTATAAAGGCCATTATAGATACAAAAACAACATCAAAACTGGTCTGGGAATGCCAATTACTGCTGGATAAGTTGTCAAGCAGTAGGCAGGTAATACTTGTTTGGGTCCCTGGACATGAAGGAGTGGAAGGGAATGAAATAGCAGATAAACTGGCTAAGAGAGGAGCAGGAACTCCTCCGATGGGCCCAGAACCAATGATAGGAATATCAAGAGGCTATGGGAAAGAAAGTGTAAGAAAAAATGTTCAATCAGGACACTTGCGTAGATGGAGAGAGACGGTAAGAGGTCAGAGACAGGCACACGACTTCATTGAAGGCCTGGATGGACGCCTAAGCAGAACACTGCTGGGTCTTGGCAGGCCGGAAGTGAGGTTGTTGGTCGGTCTACTGACGGGACACAACTCTCTGAGGAGGCACCTCCACCTAATGGGGCTGGAGAACAACCCATTATGTCGAAGGTGTGGAGAGAAGGAGGAAACTTCTTTCCACGTTCTATGCGAATGTGATGCCCTCGCATCAATGAGGCAGAAATATCTGGGACAAGGATACCCTGACACCAGTCATATACGAGAGGAAGGACCCCACGGATTTCTTCGGTTTGCAAAAAGGGCGGGTTTGATGTGAACTACTGCCTGGACATGGGGCACAGAGGACCTCATGGTTTAGGTGCAGTGGGTCCCGGTGGTGGATCGCATAAACCCCCTATATAATAATAATAATTGGATGGACTATGAATTCAATAATATTAAATTTGATGTCACCTGGTGTTTTTAAACCACAGGCTTGATGCAATCCTTATACACAAAATAATTCCTGTCGGTTTGAGTTTATAATCTAATTAAAACAAAAACTTAAATTTTTAGATTAACAGCAATAATGTTTTATTTTTAATTTTCAATGTTATAATACTAACTAAAACTTTGTATTGCAGGACTGAAAAAGAAAAGGCCAAGTTCCAACAAGAAGTATATGAACTCCTTGCTCAAGTTGAAAATGCTACAAAGGACAGGGTAAGATATTATTTTTACATTTCTCTAAACAACTTTCAAAATTGTACAAATTGTTTCAATAGATCAATACTAAGTGAATGGAAATCCAATAGTCCTAAAGTGATCCAATCAATTTTATTTTAAGGAATAGAACTTTTGCTTGTTTTTGCAACGGAACAAAAACAAATAAACTATGAGGTTATTTCTTTACATAAGTTATGAACTTCCGTATTTTCTATTTTGATCACTTTTTAGGTAAAGAAAGTACCTATTTTAGTTGATACCTTGTTGCAACTCCAAAAAAACTTCTACATAGTTTTCCAAATCTTTATCTCCCAAAACCATAGAAAGTCAAAAGTTTCATTGCATACATCCAATAATATTATTACTATAAAATAATAATAGTAGATAGATTTATTTATCCGTTTTTTATGGACTCGATAACTGCCGCAGTTTTGCATAAATTACTTCCTGACAGATTCATAAGATGTAGACGGAAAATCGGACCAAAAATGTATAAATTGTGAAGGTTTTTTAAACACTGAAAATCGGCTGTAACTCATTAAGTGTGAAAAATATTCCATCTATTAAAAGTTATTATTCCTCCTAAACGTAGTAGTACTACAAAAATTGTTGAAAAGTTTTTATCAGAAGATGAAAAAATAAGTGTTGAAGAAAAAAAGCCTCATTACTCACTTAGTAGTATCAAATTCGTTCAAAGTTATTTTATACCTTCTAAATATTGTCTAAAACATTTTGTATAAAACATTTTTTGTACCTTTACTGGAATTGGGGCCCAAAATTAGATCTCAGAACAATAAAATCATTACTGAAATATTATACACAATATCGGGCCGGTTCAAAATTGTTTAAATCTTTTAAATATTACCAAAATATTTTGTCTGATACTTTTTGAAACATCTGCAACACTTAGCACAAGGGCTGGAAAAATAGGGGTTTAAAGTCAACAAACTCACATTTTCCTTAGTACTGTCATTATAAAATCCGTTCAAAGTTGATGTAAACCTTATAAATATTATCTACAATAAGCGAGCAAAACAATTAATTTTTGATTCAACCAACCCTTACTGTAAACTAAATATCACAAAACTAAATATTATTACTCTCTTTATAGACACAATATTGAGCCAAATTGTTATAAATCTTATAACTATTACTAAAATCTTTTACCTGAAACTTTTCTTCATAAAACTGCAACCATTAGCGCAAAGGAAGGAAAATAAAGCATAAAATATGCAACTCCTTTAATAGGCACAGTATCATATCAGTTCAAAGTTATTGTAAACCTTCTACATATTATCTAAAACTTTTGTGTAAAAAAATGTTTGATACGACTAGCCCTTACCAAAGGGTCGTAGAACCAACCATTTATTACTACCTTAGTAGGCAGAATATCGAGCTTATTCAATATTGTTGTAAATGTTCTCAATATTCCCAAAATCTTTTGTCTGGAACTTTTTTTGCATAACTGGATTCTTGGCAAAAGTCACAAATAAATTTTTTTAACTTTTAGCTTATGAGAGTCTAGGACAAACTTCAAAATATACTGTAGACCAAGCTAAAATGGAATATTTGTATTTAAATTTTTTTTAAATATACCACATATTATAAATAACATGTTTGTTCACAAAATAAAGATTCAAATCAAATAACTTTTTATAAATTTGTTTTATTTGTTTACTTTTTGTAATTTACACAGATTAATATTGATAATTAATGTTTTATTATATTATCAGACCATAACACTGTGTATTCCCAACAGTTAAATAAAATGAAGTGGCCTAGTCAGATATATAGAGTCCATTGTAACTATAAAACTGTTTCTTCTTAATTCAAACATATAACTTCGCTCTCTAAAAACAATAATAAATGTCTTACTTTTGTGAAAGTACAAAAATTAAAATTAATTAAATGTATTTCAAAATGTTTTCAATTATAGAGACATTATTTTAAATATAAATTTGTATTTATAAATGATAACCTTTGTTTCAGCTCGTAGTAATTAAGCAAGTAGAGAAATTGGAAGTAACCGTCCATGAACTGAACATCCGTATTGAAGAGTTAAACCGCACCGTCATCGACATCACATCTCACAAGACTCGTCTGTCCCAGGTCAGTCTATTAAACATTATACAGTTTACTATGTTGCAGTTTAGGTAAAATTATAAGCTGTTATAAATCTTTACTTGATATCAATTTATAGGAAAACATCGAGTTGGTTAAGGAAGTTCAGGATCTGAAGGTCAACATCGAGAACGTCTCATACCTTAAGAGTCAGATTGCAGGACAATTAGAAGATGCCCGTCGTCGTCTTGAGGATGATGAAAGGGTAAGATTAAATTTATTTATTAAACTGTTTAGTACAAAAAATGTACCACTTGCTATAAACTAATCTTAGCAAATTGTTTAATGTTTATTAATCACTTACAATATTTAGTAATATTTCTTTGAACTTTTCAAAATATAAAATATATAACTATCTACATATAACTAAGGCCACACTGTTTGCTCAGCTAGGGCAACATTATGAACAAAATTATTTCATGTATCTTATATTTTAGGTAATATGTACTTACAGTATATATAAACAGTAGGTAATAAGTTATTTAGAATTACAGAGGCAATAAATCCCTCTACATGTTTTAGGTTAATAATTTGTAAGTACCTATTCCTTTCAGCAATTTGTAATAAAAAATTTACAAAATGTTGTTATTTAATTAAATATTTCGGTCTCAGAAAGGTTATTCTTCAAAGGAATTTTTGTAGGCCTAAACTAATCCATTTATCGGTCTTAATGGTTCCTTCATTGAATTTATTTCTTTAGTACTTAATGTTAAGGCAAAATTAAATCAAAATTTAATCAGGAGTAAAATCTCAGCAAGCGATGTATACTTAATTTATTTATTGAGAACTTTGAATTTGTTGAACCTTTTGTTTATAGATGGGTTGTAGTTATAGATTGCAAATACTGTAATAGCTAAAATTACACTGGCAGATATTTTTAAAGTTATTGAATTACGTTATTATTTTGTTAAACTGATAGGTCCTGTCAGCTGTGTATAATATATTAATAATTAATTATTTCTTTATTGCAATATCAAATGTGTAAATATCTTCCTGAAAAAGATGTTTACGAAATTATTTGAATACTCTAAGAAACTAATGAGCATATTTTACCCAGGAAAGTATAAATAATTATCCACACTAAATTATTGGTGAAACATGTTTTAAATAGGTTCAGTAGATTTTAGGATTAGCCTAAACAGAATCAAACAAACATATACATAAAGTGTACAAGTAATAAGTACCGATTAGTTAATTTAGCCATGGTTTATGATGTGTAACAATATTATTTATATAAAACCTAGTTTTTAAAATTTAATTAATGAAACAGTGTTTACAAAAATGTTTAGGAATACGAAATTAGACAAAGTTAGATATCAGAGTTTAGATACTCTCCCTCCAATTTTTTTTTTTTTTAACTGGAACATTTTATTAATTTGGAAAAATTAATAGCAAACTTACGTATATTAGTCTTTCCTTCAGCAACGATCACATAACTATTTTAATCCTTTTGGACCAAAACTTTTTGGTCAATGCAGCATCAAAATATGAAGTGGTCTAGTTAGCTTTTGCTTATAAGAATATTGTAATATGTAAAGTTAGTGTTGACATTTTTATAATTTCAAACTATTGTAATATTTTCTGAATTACAATTTGCTCAAAATATAGTTAATAAATTGTATTAATTATAAATTGTCTTTTTAGTTTTTTATAAACTATTTGACACAAAACATAATGAATATAATTCTTTAATAAATCCCTTTTATATAAATTAAATCATTTTGGCTGGCAATTATCCAAGAAAAAATAACATTGTACAGTAAAAAATTTATAAATTATATTCATCTCTTTTTTTTAAATATTTTATTTACCAAACAGAGACGTGCTACCCTTGAAGCCAATTTACGTCAAGTTGAAATTGAATTGGAATCTGTACGAGTCCAACTGGAAGAGGAAGCAGAAGCTCGCTTGGACTTGGAAAGGCAGCTCGTGAGGGCCACTGGTGAAATTTCCACTTGGAAATCTAAGTACGAAACTGAAGCCAGCGCCCGTGCTGAAGAAGTTGAAGAATTACGGTAAATATGCCTAATTATTCTATGTACGGTATGTATAATTTTAACATTTGCAATAGACCAATAAAAGGTTGAGAAGATACAATTTTGAGAGTTGGAGAGAATGAAGGTAAATTGATCTTACTGTATTTAACACAATGCTTAAACGTTTGACATTGTTGCATACGGTATTTAATATACAGGATGGTTCAGGAAGAAATGGAGAACCTTTCGGGACGTGTTCTACTTGTGAAAATAATGAACGACGTTCATATAAACATAGGTTTGGAAATGCTTTGTTTTCCAGTTATCCACCATTATGTTTTTTTTTCCCAAAATAATTAATATTTTGGATGTGGGAAATATATGAACAAAATTTTTATACATTTTTTGGCATGACATCTTTCATCTTTGTAAACTAAAAATTTTGTATCTTGGTAGTTGTCCATAATATCAAAAATTTCGAGTTTTAGCCAATAACTCGGTTATCTTAGAAATAATGAAGAACCATTATTTTTGTAATTCAAATGGAATTTTTCTTGTAAAATTAGCGTTTTTCAATATATTTTACACTAACAATTATGGCCACCATTTTGAAAATATTTGAAAAAACGTTTTTGTTTTTTATACATGGGTAAAAGATATCAAATATGTATTGAAAATTTGCCTTCAATATATTTCCTACATCCAAGATAGAATAGAATAGACTTTATTTTGGGCGAAGTTAGGACCATCAGATATTAAGTACAAGATATTAAGTATTTAAAAAAAAATGTTGGATAACTGGAAACGAAGCATTTCCGAACCTATGTTTATATGAACTCTGTTCATTATTTTCACTAGTACAACATGTAATGAAAGATTCTCCATTTCTTCCCGAATCACCCTGTATAAACCAGTACATTTTACTTGATATTATACATTAGCTAAAAGAAAGAATCTATGTAATTTGGATGAAAATTTAATTCACTTTTATATGCATTCCTTTTATAGTCGCAAGTATACAACTCGTCTTCAGGAGCAAGAAGAGCACATTGAGTCTCTTGTTGTAAAGGTAAACAACCTTGAGAAACAAAAGTCTCGCTTGCAGAGTGAAGTAGAAATCCTCATCATCGACTTGGAAAAGGTAAATTTTGTTTTTAAAATTTGCAATATTAAAAGTTGCAGGTCTTTTTGTTTGAAGCCAATATTAGTTTTCAATTAATTAAAATAAAAAAGCTTTCATAAAGATATATTAATCCTCATTTTATTACCAAAATTAAATAATGAATATGAGACACACTCGTGGAATTCTCTTGACTTTTTCGATTCCCTTTAATAACATCGATAAATAATTCACAAAATTTCAGAATTAATATCAAAAGCACATAAATAATTTTCGGTATATAAATAATAACTTTACTAAGTAAATAAGTACTTCCTTTACATTTTATAGTTATAAACATAATTCACCTAACTTTCACACAACATTTAATTTATTTTTTACTGTCCAGGCCAACAACACTGCTCGGGAATTGCAAAAGCGTGTTGAGCAATTAGAGAGACTCAATATTGACTTGAAGAGTCGTCTCGATGAGACCTCTGCTTTGTATGAGCAAACTGTAAGGGACCTTCGCAATAAGCAAGCTGAGCTTCAACGCATCCAGCATGAATTGGACAAAACTCGTGAGCAAAAGGATTCTCTCCTTCGTGAAAACAAGAAACTTTCAGGTAATGCCATTATCCGATTTGCTAAACATCTTTTTACACTTTGTACATATTTATATTTCTAAAATATGTTGTATACTTTTTTA
>JAGFPH010000759.1:269218-300840 GCA_018207615.1 Philaenus spumarius | reverse complement strand
ATTGTGTTTGTCCTTTAATTATAATGGAATTCTACCAAGTACCTTCGGTCGTCACTATCAATCGTACACAAACTTTTGTTTCTGTTCTGGGATGTCATTGCGTTTTGTTTTTCTTTTGTGTTTGTGTACGATTTCATCAATAATGGTACTACTATAACCATTAGATACAGCAATGTGTTTGATTGTTGACAGCTCTTCATTATAGTTCACAGGATTGAGGGGTATTTTCAACGACAAACTCAAGTATTGTTCCAACGTATTGTTTAACACCATTGAACGTATCAATACACACAAATACGGCAAACCGAAAAGTTTGAATATTTCTACAAGCGGTCAAACAGGGGTAGGTTGATAAGAAGTTCCGCACTACGGTCAGTCGAGTCACGTCTGTTGGCCAACGATGTACATATGTTTTTATCACGTGTTTATTTGTTTGAGTGTTTTGTGTTGTGTAGTGTTATGTTAAGTGTGACCATGACAAGTTCTGTTTAATGTGTGTTTTTACTTGACTTGATAATGGAGACATGAACTCCGAAATCGATAGTCCCTTCACATAATTACTGAATTTAGGACTGTAGACGGACATATATAAGGTATGTAACCTAATTTTATTAATCAATAACAGTTCCTGGAGGCAATACACTATAATATATATATTTTCTTAAAATTAATTAATGAGTTCCAAATTTCAGCTCTCTAGCATTAAGGAAAGAATACCACTTAATATTTATTGTTTTTAGTGGTGGCTATTACATTTTCACCCCTTAGCACCACGTAACAAAATGTAAAATTGGTTTATTTTTATATGTATCTTGTATGAAATAAATTTACAAAATTTCAACTCTTTAGCTTTAAGAAAAGTAGGGTTGTTACTACATTTTTACCCCTTAGCAGAACGTGACAAAATGTAAAACTGAGTTATTTTTTATATGTATCTTGTAAGAAATAAATGTACAAAACTTCAGCTTTCTAGCTTTAAGGAAAATATAACAAACAATATTTATTGTTTTGGGGGTTGTTTCAACCTTTAAAAGCCAAATATTTTAAAATCCTTTCTTAGTGCGCCTCTAGAGCCTGTGAGGAATATGTCTACCAAATTTCATGTTCCTAAGCGGCATTCAATTAATATTTATAGTTTTAGGGGTTGTTACAACATTTTCACCCCTTAGCAGAACGTGACAAAATATAAAACTGGATTATGTTTTATATGTATTTTGTAAGAAATAACTTGACAAATTATCATCTCTCTAGCTTTAAGGAAAGTATAAAAATGCATATTTATTGTTTTTAGAGATTGTTCTCACATTTTCACCCTTAGCAGCACGTAACAAAGTATAAAACTGGTTTACTTTCTATGTGTATCTTGTAAGAAATAAATGTAAAATATTTCAGCTTTCTAGCATTAAGGAACAAATAACAACAATATTTATATAACAAATATTATTTATGATTTTAGGGGTTGTTTCAACTCTTAAAGGCCAAATATTTTAAAATCCTTTCTTAGTGCGCCTCTAGTGCCTATGAGCAATACATGTACCAAATTTCACGTTCTTAGCCGATTGGTTTTTGAGATATACAACAAACAATATTTATGGTTTTGGGGTAGTTTCAACCCTTAAAGGCCAAATATTTTAAAACCCTTTTTTAGTGCGTCTCTAGCGCCTATGAGCAACATGTGTACCAAATTTCACGTTCCTAGGTGGTATGGTTTTTGAGATACTGTGATCAGTCAGTGAGTAAAAATTTTGGATTTGATATAATACATAGATTGTCAGTTTTAAGTTAGAAATGAACCATTAACAATAATTTTGAGCACGCTGAATTTTGTTAGCTAATTCATAGTCATGTCATTGATAGCAGTACTTATCACGATAGTTAAAATATTTAAAAATGAATATTTTCACCAGCTGTACTCTTCTTTAGAGTGTGCAATACTTTATAGCACTTGTCATTGACATGGTCTGTCCAGTTTTAGAGTATGTTTAATAGTGAAATCATTGCCTTTTATTGTAACTTTTAGCCCACTGCTTGGATCTACTTTATTTGCCAGTCTTTTACAACAGATACATATAAATTTAATTTTACTGTGATTTAATGTTAGTCCATGTCTAACAGCCCAATAATTGATAAATTTTATGTCAATATTTATTTTTTCTATAGTCTCAGTCATCTCTCTGATATAAAAGTGATTATACACTTGCAAATAATCAGCATATAAAAGAAATAATTAAGTTTAGTATATATATTGTTTATATATATATATATATATATATATATAAATAATAAAGGACTGAACACTAGGGTACTCCCTTACAAATGTAACACCAGGAAGACAACTTCTCACAACACTAACACACTGGCATCTTCTATACAAATAGGGCTCAAACCATTTAACAGATTCTGCTAAAATTTTCAGCTTCATCAATTTAGCCAATAACAATGGATAATATACACAGTCAAACTCTTTTGAAAATTCAAAGAAAATTAGAAACGTAGATTTCCTCTGCTCGATAGCTTGGCAAATATTCTCTGTAACACAGGAGAGCCAAATTCTTACAAAAAACCAGACTGATAACTACTAAGGATATTATTTTCCTTTAAATAGTTACAAACCTGAAAATTCACAACTATCTCAAGATATTTAGACAGTGCAGGTAAAATGCTTATAGATCTGTATCCGAAGGAAATTTTGTCTTGTGTAGAGGCCAAATCATACTATACTTCCATTTAGTAGGAAAAATTGATAGAGGTTTATTTAAAATAGCTTTAATTATAGATAGTGTGAAGGTAGTATTCCTTGAAGAAGGTTATTGGAAAAGGATCTAACAGCTTTACTCCAAATTGACATGAAGATTTATTCGTGCAGATCATCAACGTCTTTGAAGCTAAATTCACTAATGTGTTCATTTAAATACAATATTTGATTTAATCTTAAACCCATTGAATGAAGCTGCACTTAACTTAGACAACCTTATTACTCATATCCCTTGTGAAATTCAGCTCAAAATATGAGTTATAATATTTTAGAACTACCACAGATTGATGGATTACAAAAAAAATATAAATATACTTTATATGGGAGATTTCAGAGTCTTAGGAAAAACCACTGCTACATTTAAAAAATGTATATAGGTAACAAAATGACAAACAATTTAGTCCACAAACTTTATGTTTATATAGCAATTGATAAGCTAGATTATTTATTCAAGAAACTTTTATAATATTAAGCAATTATTGTTAAAATATAACATGCATTACGTATTGTACACCATTACAATACTTTTCCTTACTGCATAATTGAAAATATTTTATATAATAACCTGAGATAAGCCCTTTTTTAAATTAATATTAAATTAGTTACTAAATTATACAAATAATTGTTTGGATAAATCAATCTAATAATCATAAAGTATGTTTCTTAAATACTAGTAATAATATTTTTTTCTGCTTGGCTTCATACTTCAAATGTAATTCTTGGAACAGTTTGTTCTTTAGCTCTTCTTGACCTTGGGATGTCTAACAGTTATTTCTGAATTCATTTCTATTCAAGGTTTTGTATGTTTAAATTAATGTTTAATAATTAATTTAGTTAAGCTCTGAAGTGACTTTTGTATTTCAATTATAAAAGTGACAATAGTTCAAGAACCTGCCAATTAAAACATTCAACGAAAGGCAGCTACTGCTACTGAAATAATGGAAAGACCTTCAGTTGTACTACCCAGAAAAAGTATCAGCTCAAGAATGTTTCTAAATATAGAAACAAGAGCAGAAGTATAAATGCTTAATATATCACAACTGGTGATTGGAGCAAAAAGTGCACAGCCTGCCAGCAACCCTGAAACAGTTGCTTAGATAAAGTGTTCAAGAGATTTATGGATGGTTACAGTTTTATTTGTTGATATCAAGTGTCATAAAGAGTGAGTTCGATATTGGCTTTCAACAAATTAAGTTTTGTATGTTTATTTTGTTAAACATTTTAAAAATGTGTTCTATTTCACGCAGTAATCTGGCTTAAATTATAATTTTGAATTTGCCCTCTGCTAAAAAATTACCTAGTTATTTTTGTAAGCCTAGTTTTATATGTGTGGCTTAGATGCTTTATGAATACTAAAAGTTTTGCCAATATATTATTAGTATATAATATATATGACTATTATCTAAATAACAGTTTAAAAACTCTAAAGAATTTATTATAAACATATAATTTATATAAGTAGCTTTATGTCGATTTGTTTCTTACTTTTGTGGTTTTTTTAACAAGCTCTTGAAAAGTGTAATATCATAAACTGCAAGAATATTGATTTTGATATAAAAGCATGTTTCTGAGTGATAAATAATTAGATTTTAACTCATCAAAAAATAATAAATTATTAACTGTATTTTATTTAATATTTTATGGAGTCAATTACATAATGTAGGTACTGCAATATAACATACTAAATTAGTATAACTTTAGCTTAACATCTAACCGTTTTATTTATTCTTTTATTTTTAATGTAGTAGGTCTAAATATTTTGTTGATTGCCAATGTTGAATTCCTCAAATTTTGTTTTATACAGATTAATTTGTGAAGTGAATTAAATTAAATTATTCATTGCATGGAAAATTCATTTAAAATTCCAAGAAAAGTTAAGGTTGAAGAAAAGTGGAAAAAACCGGCAACCTTTGTTTATGAAGATAATTATGGTTATGGTTTTCAGTTTTATCAGCCCCAAATAGAATTATTAGATAAAAAAGAAAAGGGAATAGCTAGTCGGTTAAAAGTACCTCACATACCTTGGAACGACAAACAAACTTATGAAAGGTTTGGGCGTAATGATAAAATAGCTTCATATTCAAAGCAAGAATTGAGACACTTAGCTGAAGAAGCACAGTGGAAGGCAAAACAACATTTAGAATCTGATTGCATACCTACATCTCCAATTAGTAAGAAGCGTTCTAATATATCTGTGTCAGGTATTGTGTCTGCAGCTTCATTGGATAAACATATTAAAATAGCAACACTAAGTCAAAAAGTTTTAAGAAAGAGTAAAGAGAGACATCACAATATAAAAATGGAAGATGATTTCTTTGTTGAACCTTATATGCATCCAGGAGTAAGATTAGCTAAGGATACTCTTAGAGGAAGATCAGCTAAGGGTATTGCATCACAACTAACATTTGAAAGCTTTCAAAATCTATCCGAACACACAGAAACGAACATTCAAGATTTCCAACGTAGACATCCTGTTGTGATTGCCCACGATTCTTATCAACACCGTCTTGACATGGATCAACGAGATATTGTAATCAACGAAAACTTGGAAAAATTATTAAGGCCACTCGATGATTTACGAATCGAATTAGATGGATTTGATCACAGGACTAGGGAGTATTTTCGTGATAAGAGGTACTATTTATTATATGTTTGATATCAGTACCATTCACATAATGTACTAAAATAATTTAAAGCCTGAACATTTTGATATGATAAGAAGTTGTAATTGCTGTCTGTTGTAATATTTACTGAAGAAGAAATTTAATCTTATATAATTACATTACAATACTCTTTTAATAAACAGTTCAACAGTGATGAACGTTTTCTCAATTGACAATTAGTAAGAAATCATCATAATGCAATATTTAATATAACCACTGCCATATTTATTCTATTAATTTCGGAATTAACTTATTCTACTTTTATTTTCAAAGTCAGCTGACATATTGATTTGAAATAATTTTATGTCATGAAATAATTTACTAAAAACTCATTATGATCTTCAAACCAATGAGAAATTCTATCTGTTTAGACTGTGTATGAAAACCCAGGGATTATTAAACTTGTTGGTATTTGAAACTAAAATTTTAATTAGAAGCCAAAGCTTTTTGATAAAACTTTGTTTTTATACATTACAGTATCTAAGGATTGTGTGATTTTTTTATTACAGTTACAAAAATTTGTCCATGTTTAATTTGGTTTTACAAACATTAATTTCATACAAGGAATTTGCATTTTTGCCTGCAACAGCAACAGATTATTTGTGTAATTATTTGGTGTCTGTTAAACAATATTTTTTTAAATATGAGTCAGTTAATAGAAACTATACGTGTTTGTTTGGATTGAATGACAGAAATAAAGAGATAATTGATTTCGCTACACTTAAAACTAGCTATTGTAAATTCTTATATTTTCTTTTAAATGATTTTTGTTTGAACCAAACCTTAAATATCATAGACTCAACCTTCATTTTCTTACAATGATTTTTTATAAAATTCACAAATCAAAATCAAGTCTAGTTTTTATGTAGTTAGTAAAGAGAAAGTATCGTTCAGTTATTATGGTCCCTAAGTTAAAATAAATTGATCAGCCAATGCATGATCCTTTCCACCCCACCAATTTTAGGATACTATGACTAGCATAGTGCAAACTAATTTATCTAAGCATTGCAAACCAAATAACTTGTTTGAGTTATAACTAAAAAAATTAATTATTATAAGAAAAGTTTATATAGTAAATTTGTTTTAAACATTTATAAAATATTAACTTTATATCAGGAAACTAAATTAATACAAATGCACAAGCTAAGGATGTCACAATTAAATATTGCCTATGTTTTACAATAAAATGGATGATACGGTTTGGTAATATATTTATTTTTCCTAACTAGTGCACTAGTGACTTTTGCCATGTAAACGGTTTTGTCACCAACATACTGTAGTAGGAATGCACACTAAGTGACAGCTGAGTGACTTTTGTTTCATTGGGGCACAACAGAATGAAATGAAACTGTCAATGCATCATACTGTTTGAATGTATCCAAGTGTATTTCTGTCTTTTTGACAGCCTCCTTAATACTTTAATATACAAATACCAGAACCACACTTATGATAATTAGTTAGCTTAAGTTATCAAACCATGCCTTGTATAGTTAAATTTAAAAAACTGTCGGATGCTTTAATGTTTAGGCCTACATTGCATATTAAAATAAATAATGTTATTGTTAATTTCATATATTACCCATGTCTTTAAAGGTTTATTCTCAAATGGTTCACACAATAGAAATAAAACAGCATATAGGTTAAAAGTAGATGGGATTTTTTTATTTGGGAATAAGATGAATTATTTAAAAATATATAATTTTACTATTGTTCACGTAATAGAGTAGGATTATAAGTATTACAAATCCTTATAGTAATTGTACATTGTTAAGTATGTACCTAGTTCATAAACATCGACAATTTACTATTTAAAAAGGTAAACTTAATACATTAATTTTATTATCAATTCTACTAATCACAATTAAAATACCGGTAGGAGACAAATTAAAAGCATACATTTTTTGTATCTATATACGGTACTCTTTGATATTCAAATATTTCAATATGAGGTCAGGTAATAACATGGCCAAATGAATTATATATTTCAAATAACCTTAGTTCTGGACTTCTAGACCTGGGTTTAATTAGTTTAGATTAAGTTTTTAACATTGGCCTTTTTATATTTTAATTTAATGTTTAAAGGTTGATTTTATGTTTTGAAACGCCATGTGTTTAATTTTGAATAATGTTTTGAAATAGTGTAACATATTTTACACTATACTAAACCATTAACAATTTTCAGTTGGTAGCTTTTTTTTTTGTGGGACAGATTGTATAGAATAATGTAGGCCTACTCTTATTATATCTGCATGTATTTATAAACATACACCAATACCTATATTCACATACCATGTATGGTCTTATAATTGATGTTGGTTCAGTAATGAACATAGAGGGGGAAAGGTGATTGTCACCTACCATTCTTTTGAACCAAAGTGACAGAAAGAAGTCAGTGACAGCACAGCCAGCCTTAAAACATTTTGTAACTATTTCACTTTCCAATACAAGTTTATTTGTATTCACACTATCCTTTAAAATGTTGTACAACTTTGGACTCATAAAATAACCTACAGTTTTAGTTTTAAAACTTTGGACATGTATGTGGTATGTTTCTACTTCTTTGAATGGTTGTGTTTAGGATTGGTGACTGCATGCTTCTTTCAACAGGTCGACTGAATGTATAGTAAACAAACAAATTTGACTAATGTGTGCATTAACATAGTATACATATGAACGCCAATGTTTAGCATGTTGAAACATATAGAAGCAAATCAATGAACAAATTAGTAATTTTATAAAAATCAAATTAGATTAATTAAAAGAAAAACAACTTAGAACCTATTCTATTTCCTATAACATCAAATATAAAAAATACTGTAGGGCTATTAAAATGTTTAATTTTTCTAAGATATGAATTAATAGCCTTTGTGGGCTATTTGTAGGTAGAGGTACTATAAATATCAGTTTGTGTACAAAATTTATAATTTATATTAATATTTTTGATAAGTTGTCCTTTAAAATTGTAAATGGAAGGTAAAAATGGAAAAGGCAACCACTCATTTTTAAATATCTTAAACACTGTACAGGTGTTTATCACACTATTTGAAAATCATAAAAACAGGTGAAAGATTCTAAATAGATAGTCTACTCTTGATTGATTTAGTTCATCGTTTTACTCATAATGAATTTAAGGTGCTTGTAAAAAAAACAATTAGTTGTGGGTGCCAATTAGTTAATAGTTTGGTTAGGTTTTAATAAATTTATGTACTGAAAATTCTTAAACAATAATGAAGTAATGGATATCATTGTTAACAGCAAGCAGACCAGTATTGAGATTGAACAGTTGAATTCTCGCGTTGTTGAAGCTGAAACTAGGCTCAAGACTGAGGTTACACGTATCAAGAAGAAGCTCCAAATCACCATCACTGAGCTTGAGTTGTCCTTGGATGTTGCCAATAAGAACAACCTTGAGTTGCAGAAAGTCGTCAAGAAACAGTCACTTCAACTCACTGTAATTAATTTGCTTTTATTGCACTGTACTAATAAAAACATTAACACTTTGTTTATAGTCTTTGTTAAGTATACAAATGCACAAGAATTTTAATTCAATATCCTAGACAAATATAATAAATTACAAACGGATTATTGAACTACTTCTGAAACATTAAATAAATTATGAATATTTGAATATCTCTTTCAATTTAATTGTACATTTAATTACTATTGATTTTAAAACTAAATCTAACTATGATCAGATTTATTCAGTTGTTATATGTTTAAGTCCCGTTTATAATTAAATATTTATATGATCTAAACAATAATAATTAATGAATTATTTGCATTGTAATAACAGGAGCTTCAAGGCCACTATGATGAGATCCAACGCCAATTGGCCGTTACTCTTGATCAGTATGCCATCGCTCAACGTAAGCTGCAATCTCTTACCGGAGAATTGGAAGAAATCCGTGCAAACTATGACCAGGTTAGTCTTACATAGTTTATTGTACTTTTTATATTTTTATTTTAACCCAGAAAATAACAATTTCAATAATAACAGATTTAAGAAATTGATTTAGTTTAAAAGTTGAAATTCTTATTTCAAGTTTTGAGATGGTATTAAAATTAATTACTACCGCAGCTTCTTTTTCAACTTCTTAATGTGAAATTTGTAAGTTAGCTCATTTAGAAACCTTGTTTAATTGATTAATCATATTATTACTTACATTGGAAAATTGCTTTAGATTTAATTCTCAAATGAGTTAAATTTTGAATCTTGAAAATGTGTTTAATTGTTTTTTATTATTAAATTGAGTTTCATAGATATAGCTTTAAAGAAATGTTTACCAGAATATTAACATAAATTTGGATACTGAATTGTTATTACTTACAAGGAAGTAAACAAAAGATCAAAATCAAACTAATGAACATAAATTATTTATAATTACTGTCTAAAAATTAACTATATAAAAGCTAATGAAAGATAAAACCAGATTGCAATAAAAAAATAAAAAAGTTTTTTTTACAACCTAATATGAAGGGATTATTAAGAAAGTAAATAAGATAAATAAATACGCCTAAAATTACTTGTTTTTAATCCAGAATGAAGTTATAGAGATTTTTGAGACGAGTTATTATGGTTGCAACAATTTCTTCCTATCTGTCTCAAAACATTTTTCAAATTAACGCAGAAGTTCTTAAGTTATTCACCTTCTGTGCTGTTAAAAAGTAAACAATTCAATTTCTTTAACAAATAAAATTATACATGACATGTAAACAAATTACTAAGCAGCAGTAACAGAAATTGGAGATTTAAGAAAATGTTGTTTAGATTTTAAACCTACAAAAAAGTAAGGAAAGTGTAACCCACTTTATGTTTTCATGTTCACAATGTCCAACTTGTATAAGGCGCAGCTAGTTTATAATAATTGAATAGTTTTGTACATTACCAACATTTTCACATCATAGTAAACAAATTGTGATTGTTACTACTAATTTAGGCTCTTCGAGGAAGACGAACTGCGGAACAGATGTATGAAGAATCTCAAGCCCGTGTGAATGAATTGACTACTATCAATGTGAATCTGTCTGCTTCCCGAGCAAAGATTGAACAAGAACTCCAAGTCCTTGCTTCAGATTATGAAGAAGTCACCAAGGAATTGAAGGTAATTAGTTTGTTATATTTGTAAAAATTTAAATAAGTTGTAATAAATAAAGATATAATTTTTCTTTGTGTGATTAAAATTAGTCATAACTTAACTCAAAAGAAACATATAAATGTTATTAATTTAAATATTATAAAATTTAAAATCTATTAAAGCATTTTTTTAAATTTAATTTTATTATTTAAAACATGTCTATGTTATTACCATTTTATAATTTATTTAGTGTGTTTTGAATGTTTAGGTGTTTGTCATAAATTCATTTAAAAGTTAATACTTATAGTTATTTATATATACAACATATTGTTTAGATTTCTGATGAACGCTACCAACGTGCCCAAATTGAGGTCAAACACACTGTTGAAATTCTGCATGAGGAACAAGAGCGCATTGTTAAGATTGAAGCTATCAAGAAGTCACTTGAAATTGAAGTCAAGAATCTCTCAATTCGCCTGGAAGAAGTTGAAGCTAACGCGATTGTTGGAGGAAAACGTGTTATTAGTAAACTGGAATCTAGGGTATGTTTTAATTTTGTTGTAGTGTATTAATAAGTGTAAAATTTAGAAACAATTTAACATAAAAATGAACACTTTTATTCACAAATTACACATAAGTAGTTAGAGTACTTTAGTGATACTACACAACAGTGTAGCTTGTCAAGCTTTCACATTAGCTTCTGCTTAATATTAATTATTTAATGACCATTTTGGTTATACTAAATAATTAATTATCAGAAATAATATGATTCCTACCTCTATAATTAATTTATGTTTACCTTCAAAATTTTCTGACCCTGCTTTATAAGAAAACAAACTCCAACAAGCACAACTCACTACAGTTATTTTACAACTTGAAATTTTTTAATAATCTTAAATATTATAATTTAAATGATTTATTTGTATATGTGATAGATTCGTGACTTGGAATTGGAACTGGATGAAGAAAAACGCCGCCACGCTGAAACCCTTAAGATTTTGCGCAAGAAGGAGCGCACTGTTAAGGAAATTATCATTCAACAAGAAGAAGATTCCAAGAATGTTGCTCTACTCACCGAACAACTTGACAAGGTCAATCAGAAGGTACAAATCTACAAGAGACAACTCCAAGAACAGGTATAGTAACTTAATATCCTTAGTACCCTTACTCTTTTATCTAGGCCTATTTAAAATCCAAAATTAGTCAACAAGTACACGACTTTATTGTTTTATTTTATCAATATAGTTATCTATTTTATCTAAATAGATTTCATTTCAAAATGAAAATACACTAAAAACCATAACAGAAGTGTATGTATGGTCTAATTTTATGCCACTATCTTAAGATAACTTTGGACTTCATACATTATTCAGAACTATATTATGTTTTGAATAGCTTGATATCATCTATATTAAATACAAGTTTTAATGTACAGTATTTTGTAGTACAATTGAGCCAACTCTCAAATATTAATTTTTTATTTTAGGAAGGAGTATCATCACAGAGTGTAACACGAGTACGTCGCTTCCAACGAGAACTTGAAGCAGCTGAAGACCGAGCTGATTGTGCAGAAAGCAATCTGTCTTTAATACGCGCAAAACACCGCACATTTGTCACTACCAGCTCTGTTCCTGGATCTCAAGTATACATGGTCCAAGAGACTAGGAGGGATGAAGCCTTTTAAGCGCCAGCTTCAAAACACAATTCAGCACAATTCATTTTATACCACCTTTAAATCGTTATATTAAAAGACAAAGCAGGGTTGCTGTGTTAATAATTGAATATGGAGAAAATCTTTAAATTGCTTATTTACAAAATTTTAAATCAATAAATAATCTTTTTTTAAAAGTAGTTAATGTGATGTATTTTGGAGGCAAAGGCAATATATGCTACTTGTAGCTTTCAGATTATAATATAATTTGAAAAACAACTACATAAATAATTACATGTACTTAAAAACTGATGATGGATTTTCAGCATTTTATTCTGGAAGCTACTAAAGATTTACTTTAAAGCACTGTGTTTTCTTTATTTGTTTAACCTTTATTACCTTTGCCTGTAAGAGTCGTGTCAAATCCTCTAAAATTATTAAAGACAGGGCAAATATTAAAGTAAAATTTTTAAGTGCAATAGCTGAGTTGTGATAACAGTTTATATAAATAAGCAACAGCTTCCTATGAATAATGTTTTAATAGTGCGCTACTTACGATTAAAAAGTTCGATCATTTGCCACAAGTGTAGAAGTTTGATTTAATACTCAAGCTTTTTTGCATTTAAAATTGTTTTAATACTTTACTGAAAAATCTCTGCATTACTTCTTACTTTAAATTGAAGTTTTACAGAAATTAAAAATTGATCAAACTGCCTACAAAAGAGTTTATACTGCTTCTACACTTACGTTATAAGCGAATTTGAGGGAGGGGATTATATTTATATTATAAAATAATTTACAAGATGTAGATAAGATAACATTGATAAAAAGGTGTAGACTAGATATAAGAGCTGCCCTAATTTGGTTTTTGCCTAAATGTTATTGTTGGGTTTATTTTTGTCAAGAATTAAAATGTTTTGCTAACAGTATCAACTTCGGCATAAAATGTAAGTATTCTAAAAAATGTACTGAATAAAGTGTGATATTGTTATTGCAAAAGGCTTCATGATTTCTTCCCTAAACTAACAGAAATCACAAATAAAATAAAACTTATACAGATTAAATTCAAAAGTATTAGGATCACAGATCATATTTTGTTAGGTCATTGAGGCACTTATTTTTTCTCACTTTTCCAAATATGTATATTTATAAATATAATAATAACATATATTTGATTTTCAACTATTCCTCTTAAAAGATTGTTTTCATTTTCTTTTACATTGTTATGGCTGGACGGAGAATATTTGTCCATACAGTGAATGTCCCCCTCTTCCACCAGCATAAAAATAAGTTATATTTTGCGCTTTTGATACAATTGTTTATTTCTTCTTTTAAAATAACGTAAGCTAATTCTAATTGATTATTAAGAAAATTAGTAAGAATAAAAAGACCAAACTTGTATTTTTATTATGTAAAAAAAGTAATTTAACAGTAAAACAATTTAATTATTGTAGTTGTAGTTTGCTTACCATGTTTTTTCAAAAGTGGGAGAAAATTTTATGAAATATCAACTAGTTGTATACTAAAATGTTCAATATATTACATTAACTGCTGAGTAAAACTGTTTGATGTGAAGACAACTTGATTAAAGTTTAAAAAATATGCTGCAAAAGGAGTTCAAAACTAGCTGAAAACATTAAAATACAAGACTAAAAACAAATCTCATCACTGTCCCCTTAGATAAAAACTTGCATTGACATTTTTCTAGCCTTTCAAAATTGGATCTACCTTTAATGATTTTAAAGTGCCACATTCGACAGCAATATTGTCAGTCTACACAATTGTTCTTGTTTCAGGAGTTGAGTTAAAAAATGTTTTTCACTAGCTACAGATAAATGAGGCTGGTCAGAGGGTGCAATTTCCTCTCCAGAAATAGTTTACCCTATATGTCGCCGAACGCCGTACTTTGCTGATGACTAGGTATTTTAATTTATTTATCAAAATGCCCTGAGTTGGCCAGAGGGTGGCGTTGCCCCCCTATCTCCCAGGGAGAGAAAAATATGTAATTATTAATTATAGTCATCAGGTATTTTTCTTTTAAGAGAATTATTTAAAAGTCAGTATTACATCAAAGTGATTTAGCACTAGAATATGTTTGAAATGTTTTTTATTGGTACCGTTCCATTTTACATACACTTATTTTATTTTTTACAAGAGTTCAAGCGTAAACTGATGGGGCACTATTTGGTGTGGCCTCAAGGTGTGATGTAGCTTTGTTTATTCATTGACGGAGTAAAGACTCAATGCTATGTGGGTTAATATTTCACCTGAACAGCCAAATAGTTTCCCAAATTTTAAAATTTTTCTGGGTGAGGTCAAAAATTTCCTGGACTCCTTTTGCTAAAGGAGGGGAGGGTACTCCTTAATCCCATACCCCCAGTCTAGAAAATATCATATGGGTGCTCTTGAAAAGTAAGGAACTATTCATTTATAAAAAATACTCATTTACTGCAACCAAGATTTTTTTTTTGTGATTTTTATTACTATAAATTTTACAATTTCTCAAATTACAAATCATTTTTTTTTTGTGTGAGATAAAAGTATGCACTTTTGAATACTGTAGCCTAATAATAATTGCATAACTTAAAAGAAGATGTGACTGATTCATAATAAACGAACAGCCAAAACTATGATGGCTGAAGACTTAACACTTTCAGGGTATCTTTATACAACTATGTAGAGGTACACTAACTAAGGATTTTGCAAAATATTGATTTTAGTGGTTGAAAACAGTACAAATTGGAGAGTTCGCTCTCCTATAACAGACAAAAAAGGTGATTTGAATCAAAACCTGAGCAACACAATTCTTGGTGTGCCTATCCACACCAAGATGCATTTATATTCATTATCATAGCAATCAACTTAGCAAATTTAGAATCAGTTAATTATTTTCAAAACCAACATTTTAAGGTTGGTTAGTCAAATAAAAACAAACACAATGAAGAAAAACTTACTGTAGCCTATTCAAATATCACATCTGTTCATATATTATAAATAAAACACCTAGTTTCGATCAAATGCTTAAAACAATTTTAGGTTACGCCTATACTGAACCAACACACAATTCTTGAATGCATCTACATTTATTACATTAACAACCAACTTGGTAAATTTAGACTCAGGTTAGTTATTCTTCACAACCAAAAGTTTTTTTAGGTTAGGTCAACCAACCAGTTTTTTTTTTTTTGGCAAACAAAATCAACGAAAAGTGCTTAACTTACTGTATTATAATTCAAATACGTATCATTTTTAAAATTAGCTATATTCTTTACTAGCTATTTCTAACTGATCAGTTTAAAATACTGCTTTAATAAATCATATTCTGGTTATATTTTATAACTTGAATATTGCAGCTCTTCTACATAAAAATAAAAAATCTCTGCCCTATATCAACCAGTTTTTTAGGTTGATATACTAAAGAATACCGTTGAGGGATGGGCTTGTGTACATCGAGGCCTTGAACGCTCCAATCGTGCGACGTTGTCACGTTCTTCCCATGCTTCTAACTGACTGCGGCTGACTCAACGCATTTATAATTCTTTAAACTGTGCGATCAAGCCTCGAGCGGTAAATACCAGGAGTGTTCGTGTCATCATCCTCATTGATGCACGGGCTAGAGTTTGGTTACTGTAGCCCGTGCATCACTGAGGATGGCGACATTGTCGTTGAAACGCGTTTGAGGTTAGTAAACGTATTTATTGTGTTCAGGTTTTATTTTATCTAAATATATTTTTGATGGAATCAATTTACGCATTTAGGAAAATAACTGAAAAATTGTAAGTTAATAGTTTTCCA
The DNA here is from genome assembly GCA_018207615.1 of Philaenus spumarius. Classification (NCBI taxonomy): domain Eukaryota; kingdom Metazoa; phylum Arthropoda; class Insecta; order Hemiptera; family Aphrophoridae; genus Philaenus; species Philaenus spumarius. The sequence goes on along the minus strand of JAGFPH010000759.1, from coordinate 284,901 downwards.
TATATCCAGCGTATTAATCCAAAAATAGCATGACTTCTTTGAGGAACATGTATTTAAATACTTTCTGATAGAAAATAAGCATGCCCACATTTCCCATAAGGGTTGCATTAGCCACGGTCTAAACTTTAAAGGTTGCAAATTGTTAATCGAGAAGTTTTTTTTTTATTACTATTTTAATAAATAAAATATGCTTCTAACTTTTGGTTTAATTTATTTATGGGGAATGGGGGGGGGGAATTGTTTTGGTATTGTGGAGTGGTGAATTGGACTATACGAAAGAGAAGGGAGAGGAGTTAAGGCCGATAGAAGATAGCGAGGAGAAAGCGCTTCCAAAAACTTTGGCCTTGAGCGTAACAAAGCGTAAATCCGGCCCTGTTGACGAACGCATGATTAATGGTGTAAACAAGCAAAAGATAGAAAATAGGAAAGTTCCACTAAGCGAAGATTTGATCATGCAAAACCCATAGAACTCTTTATTACCTGCTAGAAAATAATTTTAAAGCTAGCAGTGGTTGGAAAGGATCGAGGATAGGAAAGTCATTTCTTTAAAAAAAAAATGTCTGTAGAATACTGCATGAACGAGCAACAGATGACTGCTTAAGACATTTTTAATGTTGATTCAATGGGTTTGTTTTTTAAATGCATACCTAACAAGACATTGACTTTTAAGAGTGAATGATGTAGTGGGACAAACAAAACAAAGAAACAATAATAATGTTAGTCGATGCTAACATGGATACCGGTAGCTCTTAAAAACTGCCTTTGCTTATGTTTGGGAACCCTTCCAATTCTCAAAACATAAAAACTAAACCAAGGGTGTCCTTACCTGGGGGCAGAGGTATGTACCCCTTAATCTCCAGGGTCTAGCCCTCTTTAGAAAATATAATATGGGCGCCCATGCCTGAGGTTATTAATTTATTCAATTAGATGTCACCCAACTATGATAAACTTCGAACTTAGATTAATAGATTCCAATTTCTGCAATTCTTCTACCTAAACAAAACTTTTACGAATATTTTTCTTTGTATAAGAAAAAGAATACAAAAAGTGCTACAATAATACAATTGCAGTAAAATGTTTTTCATTATAGTTATAATTAGTGTTACGTATAAACCAAGGTTCATTACATGTTTTGTGTGAATATTTGTACAAAATTAATCTTCTGATCATGGTGCTCTATAAGTCATATTACTCGGTAAATGACTATGGCTTGCTTAGTGTGATTTTTGTATATAAATCAGTTCCACTTGGTTCTCCTATACTGGTGACTCAATTCTAATTGGATTTATAGGTACTGTAAATGAATATCAAATTTTCTGAAGAGTTTCTGCTCATGTTTTAAACACCTTGTACTGTCAACGGTAGTAGTTTTATATGTAAAATTAAAATGGCAACCTAATGTGTGCAATTTAATTAGTACTATTATTTACTGAGACCTAGTCTAAATGAATGCTTAATTATTGCAAACATGATTAAGAAAAGATTACTATTCTATGGATGGCACATCATCTGTCCAGAAGTTGATAACTTTTATTACATTCTGTGGACTGATAAAGACAGTTTAAGAAGAACGTTTATATAATAGACACAGAGGGTATACGGGGCATCTGATAATCCACATCTCGTGATGGAGGACATTTTAAATGCTACCGAAGTAACTGTTTGTGCTAATATTTTACCTGATGAAATTAAAGGTCGTTATTTATTTGATTGATCTGGTAATTAAATTACTAGACGAGTAAATAGCCTCAGTTGCAATATTATGTAAATAAAAAAATTTATTTGCTTGGACACTTGTTTTTCATATGGAATTATGAAAAACATGTTTGAAGAATAGATTGGTAGAACTGAATAGCCTTCTCATTTCCCAGACCTCATACTGATGGACTACTCTGTATGATATAAGTGACTGTCTTCACTGATCTTGTTTTGTAATAAACGGTACCAGGAACTAGCACATACTTTCTCACAAACACATTTAAATTATTAAACAGATTCACTGAGACTTGTAGAGTGGGGTAGGAGAGGTGATTTTTTATTAAAGTAGAAGATAAACTAATAAATATTATTATTATTATCTAGAGAGAAAACTATTCGATCGATTTCGAACAAATTTGCATCACACACGTCAATTAGGCCTGTATAGATGCACGAAAAAAGGTTTTGAAAAAATTTGAGAAACAACCCCCTGTATAGCCAGAAAACCCCCAAAAATCAGTTATTATTATTATTATTATTAGCTAAACGAGAATTTTTAGAAAGATGCGGTTTTTTGCACATGGTAGGGTACATTAAAGGCTACAAATGCGCCAAATTTTATCAAAATTTTTAGAGCCGTTTTTATATAAAAAAATAATAACAGATTTTTTGGGGGTTTTTTGCCAAAAAGGGGGTTGTTTTTCAAAATTTTTCTAAACCTATCTATACAGGCCTACTTGACATGTCTGGTGCAAATTTGTTTGAAATCGATCGAATAGTTTTTGCTCTAGCTTTGTATACATACAGACAGACATTTTGTACAAACCACTTTTTTGGACTCAGGGGGTCCCAAAACGGATATTTCCGCAAAAATCTCAACATGGATTTTTTTTGTGATCACTATACTTTCTCTATACTATAGTATAGTAAGAAAGTAAATTGGTATTTCCTTTTTGAAGAAATGTACACTCTGCCTTGACAAAGAAGGGCATTTTGAAAATTACTATTAAAGCAATATACAGGGTGTTCCCAAATTATGTTTCCAGACTTCCACAAATTGTTCCTTTGGTCAAAACAAGAACAAAACTTCCAATAAACATAGGTCCTAAAACGCTTAGTTTCCTAGATATCCGCCATTTTGTTTTTTGTGCAAAATAATTCATATCTAGAGAACGGTTTGACTGATTGAGTTCAAACTTGGCATGAAGCTTAAGGGTGTGCTATACCACTAGAGAGAATCCCCAGCACGATGTTGAATAAATCCACTAGGAGCGCTGGCAATCAGTCTAGCAGTGAGGAGGCAGAGCTAAAGAAATGATTGACAAGGTTTGTGTTACACCTTCGTGCAGACTAGACGTACAACGTAGACACACACAACTACTTCCTTTGAATCCTTTCCTTAGCCCTACTGTTGGTAATAATTATCACTTAGCAACGCAGCGAAGGCATTCAAAACACATGTTTAAAAATAAGGAATTAAATAACTGAATTCGTTATTTTGTTTTGTACTTAATAATACAAACAAACTGTTTACTAATGTTGCAAAATGTTAGTTATTATTAATTTACAAAGCAATTAAATAAAGTATGAAACATGGGTTTTTGTAATACTTGCCGAAACGTTCGACTTTATTCATTATTGTTCTGAGTAAAAAGGTATTAACTATAAAAAAAATCACTTTTTAACTATAAGTGCACGTTTTGTTGACAATAATATTTTTAAAACATAGGCCTACCTACACATCTGTATCTATAATATTCAAATAGTCATTTAATTTGTACTATGAAATGTCTGCATATTAATAGTGTCGGTTTTTATAAAATTTGATGTAGGATATAATAATTTGGCTATAATAGTAATAGTACTATAATTTACATCAATTAGTTATATGACACTTAAGATCGATCTTTCAATCCAAATTAAACCCTGGTTTTTATCATACAAATTATATATGTATATATTTTGTTACAAAAAGAAGAAAAAATTTAAATTAAACATCCATATCACTTCCAGAATTCAATTTAAAATTAATTTTCTTTAAGTTTTTTTAGAAAAATGCCTTGCAAAATTACCGTACCTGAACCTGTCTTTTCTTGTTAGGTTAATTTGAATAATTCTGGTAAAGTGCATCCTCCTATTTCATTAATTTTTTAATCTGTCTTTGAGTCCCTGTACAACACTCATGTTTTAGAAAGGAGTAAATTTACCTAATTTGAAGATAAGCATAGTCAATTACTTTAAATACGGAATCTAGGAACAAATATAGCATTTTGATGAAAAAACATTATTATTTATGAATTATGAAAATTATTATTTGTACATACACATAAATAACTTATAATGTTCACATTAAAATCATTATTTACGGATAAAAAGTTATAATTTTCACATATAAATCATTATTTACTTACAGACAGTTAGTATTTACCCACCAAAAACTTATCCTTCTGTATTTACACATAAATAAGTTAGTATTTATCCACAAACAGTTCAAAAAATATTGTTTACACACAAACAATAATTATAAAAGTTATTTACAAAAAAAAAAAAATATTTACACAAACAAAATCATTATTTAGGCTTCAATATACTATGTATTTACACATACCAAAGGTATTATTTATCCACAAACAGTTCAAAAAATATTATTTACACACAAACAATAATTATAAAACCTATAAATTTATTTACACATACAAAATCATTATTTGTACATAAAATGTTATTATTTACACAGACATAATTATTATTCACATAAAAAGTTCTCATTTACAAACAAAATACTAACTATTTAGAAATATAAATAACTATTATTTACACATATACAACAACAAGAAATCTGTTTACAATGTTATTGAAAATACAAAATATATAGTTTTTTGAAAATCTTACAAACGTTTCCATTCCCGTATGGGTAATCCCCTTGGGTATCTAGGGTCAGCCAGTTCTAGGAGCATACACTCATTATAAAATGAAACCAATTGTCTTTACATTTTAGTCTCCCAGAACTCGTCGTCCTTATTTATCCTTTCAATGGATAACCCTTGTGGAGTCCATACAATAAATAAACAAAATGTACGCTTCGTTATAATGCAGCTGTCCTTGTATTTGATAAAAATATGAGTAGTTTATTTTTAAAACAAGCTCTTCCTGATGATCAACTTCACAGAAATTTATTATTTTGGCCTTAGTCGCCTCCTCCAGTGGTGACATATTTCGTGCACTTACAGGACACTTCACTTCGAAAATCCCCTTATCTCCCAAAATTCCGTCTGGTGTTGCAGCTAAAAAGGGCAGGTTGCAGTCGATAAATAATCCGCATTCATCAATTTTGGAGCCGATACGCTCTTCAACCTCCTGTATTGCAGTTTTTTCATTTTCAATGCCATATTTTGAATTGGCTGTACAGTAGATAATAAGTTGTTTTTTGGCACGACGTGGATTTACGCATTTTGCAGATTTTACCAAAATTTGATGCTGTAAGTCTACACCTTCTCTCTCTCAACCACAACTCACTTTGGCTTTGGCCCCGAGATTCTTGTTCAATCATTTCACATCGAACGTCATTGATATTTATTGACTCCAGGAAGTCCATTTTATTCTGCTCATAAATGTCTGGCTCCATGTCCAGCTCAGCACATTCAACAGATCCATAGTCTTTGTCTGCAGATGTCCCGTGTCTTTTGTCCCACTTTTTCTTAAAACATAATCTTGTTTTTCTAACAGATTTTCTATTCTGTTTTCTAGTGAGAATTTTTTTAGAATAGATCCCTGGGCTGTGGCCAACAGTTATTTTTTTATGAATACAGCAGTGCAAATTGTCAGCCTCGTTTACTGCTATGGCCGAGAGTTCACTTCCTACAGTGTACCTTTCTCTTTGAGCAAAGTTTATTTTTTTTCCTCCAACAAACTTACATAGTCTTGCATTAAAACTTTCGGCTATGTTTGAAGTAACGCACTCCAAGAGGCTGTCGGTATAATTTGTTAAAAAGTTATTGGCTGCCATAATTTCTGGCCATACCCCCTATTTCTTCAAATGCCCCGTATTTGAACCCAATGTCTTATCTATTTATGAGTTTTTGTAAACAAACTAAATGACGGATTGCGACTAAACTAAGCCAAATTCGAACAAAGTTACGGAACATTTTTTATTTATTTCAACGTATATCAGGTTTTTTGTGACATCCTGTGTACTAATCCAAATCACATTTGTTTCTTTATACTCCTTTACAAGGCTGAAGAAATTACATAATGGATTTAAAAAAAAGTTATAACATTTGTTTGCCATTTTGTTTTGCACTAGTCATATACAATACAACTTTTACTTTTTATTCATAATTTACAAAGCAATTAAATAAAATGGGAAATGTGATGTATAAGTGTAGCTTATATTACCTTTTCAAACCCCAATTAGGCCTACGTCATTGTCCGATTTATAAAATACGCAAGTTTAATTTGTTATTTAAAAAAATTTAATTTTGCCTCTCAAAATATGTAGGCCTATAGCTCTAGTTGTAAAATATTTTAGTCGAGGGAGACAATTTACGTTTTGCGCACCCAATTTTTAGCCAAGGCATTAAAAATATGAGTATTTTACAAATAAAGCTCAATTAAATCAAGCTTTATGATCATTCTGTTATGTTGTAGTAGATGTATATATTAATAATCAAACAAAAAAGATGTTAATAAAATTATGCTTACACTTGTTCAAGGCATTTACAGCTATAGAATTAGACAAACCATAGTTTGTTTTAATCTTTCTACTCTTCCTTCTTGTTGACAATGCTAGACCTGATTTCTTTCTAGAACGCTGTGACGGCATTTAAAAAATCTTATATTGTAAAATAAACAGTACAAACAGATATTACGCACTGGATGCTCGCAAATGTTGGGAAGACAGACAAAGAGGGAGGAGTCAACTTTGAAAAGACTTGCGCTAGCCTGTTTCACTGAATTGACGCACTACCGCGCCACTTTACAGTAGCAAGAATATCGCTTGCAAGCACTTGCATCAGTTGCATGATTGCAAAGTACTGTCTTATTTTTTATTTTATCTATATTCTTTCAACTGCAACATTTTCAGAAAACTTCAATGTACAATTTGTAGGACACAAAATGTGTTCAAACGACTTCATGTTTCCAAGTAACTCAACTGAAAATCAGGGTTTTCGCCTACTTATAAGCTAATTATCTTTAAGTAAAATAGATAATTTCCATTGTTTAGCACCTACGAATTATAGTTTAGATGTTCGTTAACAACTTCCCGCAAATTTCAAAAGATTATCTTCAAAATTGAATGAATGATTTCTAAGATTGCAGAGGGCTGCATAGGTATGTTTCTTCCTGGTATGGCGCACTCTTAACCTAACAATGACATATCTCAAGAAAAATAATCGATACTATCGAATCTTGCGTTTCAAATTGGCGGCTGTTTGAAAATTTAAAACCTAAATAACTCAAAAACCGTACATTTTAATGAAAAATGTCAAGATACCTTTTTTGTAGCCCTTTTGATTCCCTATCGGGTGGTGTAACTGTCAAAACAATCGGATGAAGGATAATAGCTTAGTTAAAGGTAATGACAGCAAATGTACATACAATATTGCTGTGTTTACTGTGTTGGTATAGTATGCCGGATTGAACAAACCAATTATTACACATAACTTAACTATTATCCTTCATCCGATTGTTTTGATATTTACACCATCCGATAGGGAATCAAAAGGGCTACAAAAAAGGTGTCTTCACATTTTTTATTAAAATGTACGGTTTTTGAGTTATTTAGGTTTGAAATTTTCAAACAGCCGCCATTTTGAAACGCAAAATTCGATAGTATCGATTATTTTTCTTGAGATATATCATTGTTAGGTTAAGCTTCATGCTAAGTTTGAACTCAATCAGTCAAACCGTTTTCTAGATATGAATTATTTTGCACAAAAAACAAAATTGTGGATATCTAGGAAACTAAGCGTTTTAGGACCTATGTTTATTGGAAGTTTTGTTCTTGTTTTGACCAAAGGAACAATTTGTGGAAGTCTGGAAACATAATTTGGGAACACCCTGTATACAGGGTGTATCAGGAAGAAACGGAAAGAATTGCAGGACGTGTTCTACTGGTGAAAATAATGAAAAAAGTTCCTATAAACATAGGTCCGAAAACGCTTCGTTTTCCAGATATCCGCCATTTTGTTTTTTGTACAAAATAATTCATATCTAGAGAACGGTTTGACTGATAGAGTTCAAACTTGGCATGAAGTTTAAGCTGTCAATGATATACCTCAAAAAAAATAAACGATTAAATCCAATCATGCGTTTCAAAATGGCGGCTGTTTGAAAATTTCAAACCTAAATTACTCCAAAACCGTACATTTTAACGAAAAATGTCAAGATACCTTTTTTGTAGCCCTTTTGATTCCCTATCGGATGGTGTAACTGTCAAAACAATCGGATGAAGTATAATAGCTAAGTTAAAAGGTAATGACAACAAATGTCCATACAATATTGTAGTATTTACTGTGTTTGTATAGGGTGCCGAGTTGAACAAACCAATTAATACACATAACTTTACTGTTATCCTTCATCCGATTGTTTTGACAGTTACACCATCCGATAGGGAATCAAAAGGGCTACAAAAAAGGTGTCTTGACATTTTTCGTTAAAATGTACGGTTTTAGAGTAATTTAGGTTTGTAATTTTCAAACAGCCGCCATTTTGAAACGCATGATTGGATTTAATCGTTTATTTTTTTTTTGAGGTATATCATTGACAGCTTAAACTTCATGCCAAGTTTGAACTCAATCAGTAAAACCGTTCTCTAGATATGAATTATTTTGTACAAAAAACAAAATGGCGGATATCTGGAAAACAAAGCGTTTTCGGACCTATGTTTATAGGAACTTTTTTCATTATTTTCACCAGTAGAACACGTCCTGCAATTCTTTCCGTTACTTCCTGATACACCCTGTATATGGGGTGTTTCAACATGCTTTCCGTATTAAGTTCAAATGTACTTCTCCAAATGATAACATCTGTTTGAAGACACCGGCTGTCTTTGTAAAGGAAAGAGTACGGGACAACCAAGAGTGACTGAAGAACGTGTTGAACAAATCTTTCATACGCAGCCCCAAGAAATCAGTTCGGAAGGCTAGTCATGAATTAGCAATACCAGTAACTTCTGTGTGGAGAGTTTTAAGGAGATGCTTACATCTATGTCCTTATCGTTTGCAGTTGTTACAAACTCTAAAGCCTACAGGCTATGGTTTATATGCCAACTTAGAAAATGATACTACATTTCACCTTATAATGTGCGCATCTGGGGGTCAGCAAATCCCCACAGTTGCAACAAAACTCCCATAAATTAAATTTTTTTGTGTCATATTTCGGTGCTAAGTTTATGGGCCTTTTGTTTTTGCTGAAGCAACTGTAACTGATATTTCTTATCTTGATGCTCTACGACTATTGGAAGAAGCTCAACCACAGAACTTTATTTTCCAGCAAGATGGTGCGCCGCCTCACTGGTATAACTCAATAGTCCTAAGCGATTAATTAAACTACGTTGTAGCCGATCGCTGAAGTGACTGCGAACAGCCGGATGACAAAGCTCGTTTTGCATGGCCTACATGTTCACCTAATCTGATGCCATATGATTTTTATCTATGGCGGTTCATAAAGGATCGTATGTATGTGCCTCCTCTACCAGCTGACCTACCCGACATAAGAAACAAGGATTGAAGCAGTTTTTGCAACAATTACTCCAGACACACTGAACAAGGTTTCTGATGAACTCAGTTATCGACTTGATGTGTGCCGTGTGACGAATGGTGCTCACATTGAACAATTGTAGCAAAAACTGTTTGAGTTGCACTTTCATTTGATGTATTATTATTTTGTAATTGTAAGTTAAATGTAAGAAATACTACAAAGCCTTAAAACCCTGATATTTATTTTGAAACACCCCTTGTATACATTGTATTTTTTCTAGCCTTTCAAGATAGGATCTGCCTTTATTGATTTTAAAGTGCCACTTTCAACAGCAATATTGGGAGTCTGCACAGTGGTTTTTGTTTACCTAAGGAGTGTCTTTACAGTTGAGATCAAAAACCTTTTTTCACTAGCTACAGATAAATGAGAATGGTGAAGGCGTGATATTTGGTCTCCAGAAATAGTATACTCTATACCTGTCAAAATGTCCTGAGATTAATAAATTATTCAATCAGAAGCTTTTCACTTGTGTCATAAACATTATCATTAAAATGATATAGTAAGTTTTTCAGTATATTTTTCTTTATCTCACTCTTGAGCGCTATACTGCCGTTTGTTTTGCTTGGATGTCTGGTCGGCCCTGAAGGCGGCATAAGAGGTCTAGATTACAAAAATGATATTAGCAATTGCTTTATTTTCCTTTACTATTTGATATCTTGCATTTTTAGTTAAGTAGAGAACCTTATCGAGGAATTATTATTTTTAAGAAATTGCCTGCAAAAGCCATAGTTTGCAAGTGGATGACAGTCAATGAGGAAAGTTAAGTGTTTCACCAATTTAAATTAGATTTCTATTACAACTATATTTTCATTTGAGTTTTTAGTTTGTTGTTTTATTTCAAGTTAATTGGTAAGAATGACATTAAGTTTTTTAGATATTATAAATTCTACAACTTTGCTTTATTTCAATTTGATTTGGATATTACAAGTACAAATGACCTTCTATACAGAATTTCACACATCATTTTGTTGTAAAAGACACTAATATTACAATAGAAAAATAACAATAAATACAAAAAAACACACAATAAAAAATAAATAACAATCAATTGGTAAATTGAAAGTACTGTACACTGCCTGCATTATTCCCATATTGGTAAACAGTACTGTACATTGATAATAAAACTACACATAAATACAGAACTCAAAACAATGAAATGTACAATACCAAACTTAAGAAAATGCCCTTATATTAAAATAATATGCTATTAATAACACACAAATAAACGTATATGATTTTCACAAACACTAGCATATATTTCACTCAGTGAAATCTTGTGGATAATCTTATAAATGAACTACTTATAGTCTGTAGTTCTAATCATTTCTATCTGAATATTCAGTAGTACTAACTTTTTTATGCACCATTGCAACAAGAATTTAATTTTAAATTAAAGGCGTTGCTTCATTTTCTATTCAACAGACAAATATTGTTTGTTGGCTTTCAAGAGAAGTAGTTTAGTTGATTGGAACTACCTTCGACCTTACTCAGTCCTTCATGCTACTTGCAATTACTAATTTAATTTTTGATTGTTTTTCTCTTTAGGTTTTATTGAAATTGAATAAGTGTAGTCTGTATGTATAGCATACTATACTTTAATCGTTTTATTTAATGGCAAAATTAAATTATATTTGGGGTGAATTCCTTAGTCATCAACCTTTTCCAAAGAGTTTTCTAAGTTGGGGCTCTTACATCTTGCAACAATTAGGAAATCATGCTTTGTAAACTATAAGACCAGACCACAGAGTTGACAATTTGAGGTTTCCTTGAAAGAAGCTAATGTTCATTTTTCCTGAAGTGGTTGTATCAAGTTATGTTAAAAATAAATAAGTCAGTTTATGGAAGGAAAATTTAAAGTTATCTACACTAAAAGTTTCATTTATTAACAACTAGACAACCCTGCAGAAGTAACTAGATTAAACACTATTTATTAAACAAATAAAAGAGCACTGTGGCGACAAAATCAAACTGATTTAAATAAAAACCCCGAACCACAAAACAAGGAACAAAAACAATAACTAAACAACTAAATTGTAAGTTATGTTTAATACGTTACCCTTATATACATTTCAATGACATGTTCATTTTTATCATTTTGCTGAAGCATACTCGATTACCCAATGTCAGATAAATTCATATAATTTTATTAATCCAATAAAAATATTCAGTCATAATTTCTAAAGAAAGAATTAAAAAATAATAAAGAAAGAAAATCTGTTGTAAGTGACAGGAAGAATGCTTTGATTGTATAATTTCCCTTTCTCCAATTATAGAAGTTACAAAAACTTAAGTTTATTGTGTTTAATCTACTGATTTAAATAAAAACCCTGAACCACAAAACAAAGAACAAAAACAATAACTAAACAACTAAATTGTAAGTTATGTTTAATACTTTACCCTTATGTACATTTCGATGACATTGTCATCATCCTCAGAGGGTTTTAACACTACTCTACTACTGATTATAAATAAAATTTCGGGGTTTTTATATGGGAAAGAGAAAGTTTGTGCATGCGCGGGACAACTGCTAGGGGGTCATTCCATGTCAAATCAACTCAGTTTTAATTCATTTTGAACCTGATAATCTCAGAAATTAATCAAATTTAACAGGGAGGTTGTCTTTATGTAGATTAATAAAAGTAAAAAATTTTATTAATTTATCTCTATTGGTTAGTGAGTTATAACTACATGAAATTCCCAAAAACAAGCCAAAAACGCACATACTCGAAAACTTAAATTGTGCCTCTCCTACTGAAGATACAGAGCTGGAAAAAATATCATTTTAAAGCATTTTTCATGGTCTTTAATGTGACATACAACACAATATAGTATAAAAGGAAAATTATTTTTCAAAATCAACTAAAATTTTTGATTTTGAATTTTTTAAAGTGCGCCAGTTTTAAAAATTTGAACAAAATTTGAATTAACCTTTATATATTTAAACATATACAGTATTGTAAATTTAAACTTGGGATCACAATGGGTTCTAATATACAACTTTGTTCATAAATAGGCTTGCATAGGTTTCTTGGAAAAAAATTATACATAAAATCCATAAAACTATATAACATTTACTCATAATTTATTTTTAAGTAAAACACACCTTAAAATATTTACAAAAACTTCTATGTAGGACTTTCATAACACTGCAAATCATTTATGTAGTCATTAATATATGCTTTAACTATTTACTTAACTGCTTTACTTGTCTCTTGTTCATTGAGGTTGTAAACTCTTCCCGTTGGTGTCACTGGATTTACTTTACATGACTTTCAGGAAGCCACAACACATCTTGTCTTGAAGGATAACGGAAGGAAACTGATGGACCAGCTGGGTGTAAGAAAGAAACCTTGACCTCATCAGCTGCTTCTTCTTTCGCCAAAACATATGTCAACCAAAACTCATTGTCATATATTACACAACCACTGATTTCCATGATTCGAAGTTGGTCTTGTAATCCAATTACTTTTTCAGTTGATGAATCATTTGAAAGTGAACCTTCAATGATGCCTCAGCCTCGTCATCAGATGGCTCTTTGACATTAGAGAAAAGTTGTTTTTTTTCATTGCAGAATAGATTTTTTGAATTTTACTTGAAGAATAAGTTTTAGATCTACCCAACTTTCGTTTATCAATAGGTGACTCACCTAACTCATGGAGAGAAGCATTTAATGTATTCACTACTGCTAATGGCGATGAAAAGTTATGGCGATCTGGATCAAAGTTGCCAACCGCATTTAACGTTCTCACGTCTTCTGATGGAGTTGAAAAACCTGGGTCACAGTGGCCAACCGCACCAATTTCACTTTCTCCTTGATCATTTTTTGAACATGAGAGTGTTTTTCTGCATGAATCACAAACTTTAGCCTCTCTTGGTAAATTTTGCAAAATCTTTTAACGTCCAATCTACCACGTTCCTCAGTTTTCTTTTGTCTCTTACTCGGTGATCACTTTTGTTAAGCCTGCTGTGATTTATCAGACTTCTATTGAGAATAATAATAACCTTTTCAAGTTCAAACAAGTTATGTCGAGAATGATTTAAAAAGAATTTTTATAAACTGGTTATAGATTTTCAAGTTCAATAAGATTCTGAAAAGTATTTTGTGCATTAAAATTATTTATTTTAACTTAGTCAGAAAATTTCACTGTCAGACAGATTTCAAAATAAGTTTTTTACTAGAACCCATTATGATCCCAAGATTAAATTTACAATGTATGTTTATAAGTATATAAAGGTTAATTAGAAATTGTTTTCAAATTTTTAGAACCGGTGCATTTTGAAAAAATCAAAAATTTCAGTTGATTTTTTCAATTTTCCTCTTATACTATATTGCGTTGTATGTCATGTTAAAGGCCATGAAAAATGCTTTGTATCTTTAGTAGGAGAGGCGCAATTTAAATTTAAAGTTTTCAAGTACGTGCGTTTTTGTTTGTTTTTGGGAATTTCATGTAGTCATAACTAACCAATAGAGATAATTTAATAAAATTTTTATTTTTCTTATTCTACATGAAGGCAACCTCCCTGCAAAATGTATTTGAAATTGAAAAAGGTCATGGCAAATCACTGTGTTGACCCTAGGGGAACAACCACCAACCACCTTAGTTGGTTTATGTCTCCCCTCTTCTACCTCCCCTACTAAGCGCATCGAGAGTTTCATTACTCACCTCACGACCTGTACTTGTCAGCAAATTACATAAATATTTACAAATTCAAAGACATATATAAGTAAAACATAAACAAATAAGACTTAAGCTATAATAACAGTAGGCATTAAAAAAAACTTAAAATTACCTTTACATTCTAATGATAAAACTAAAAATAACAACAAACTTAAGTCCCCTCGATGAATGCAAAAGACCAGCAATAGTTATCAAAATTGTGAAATTGTTTTATAAAACTTGAAAATACTTATACTAAATGTCATTAATTACAATAAAAATAACCAAAACTATACTACCATGAAATCATACCCTCTCCAGTTGAACAGCCAAAAACTGTCCCTTAACAGTCAATTTTAAAAACTAAGATAGACCTGAACCCTCCCCAGCCCGACCATATATTATGTGATCATGTAAATACAAATTGAGTTTGGATCAAAAACAACATAAAGATTTTGGATATATACACAGGAGTTTAAAATATTGCCAACTTTCACGATGCACTTTTTTACTATTTCCAATATTCTAAAGGAATTATTTTATTACATTTTCCACTCTTACCTTAACGCCCCTTGGCTCTTGAAAATCACATGACAAAAACGATCATAAAATTCAAAATTTTTATAAAAAATCCTTAGTTCAAGCATTAAAATAGGGAGTCAAAGTAAAATTTGAATTATTTTGTTAAAACAAAATATTCTTTAAATATACGGTAGTTCAAACTAGGACCAAAACTTTATAGACAATAAGATGGTACAAATTAAAAATTTTTGGCTTTGGAATATAGAAGGTGTCCCTTAAGTAAGGTGACAAACTTCATGAAATGGTTCTATGGGTCAAAATAAAGAGAAAATCAAGAATAAATTTTTTCCCAGATATTTGCCATTTTATTTTTTACAAAATAATTCATATCAAAAGAGCGGTTTGACCGATTTAGTTCAAACCTGACATGAAGTTTAACCTAACAATGATCTATTTTAAGAAAAATAAGCGATTATATCCAATCACGCGTTTCAAAATGGTGGCTATTTGAAAATTTCAAACCTGAATTATCCAAAAACCATCAAAACCTATCGGATGGTGTAACTGTTAAAACAATCCGATAAAGGATAATAATTACGTCGTGTCAACCCAGCATCCTATACCAACACAATAAACACAACAATATGGTGGGTACGCATGCTGTTATTATAGACAAATAATATAATACATATTTTAAATTGTTCACCAAACCACTTTTAATCTTTAAATACAAAAAATCAGAGTAATTACCAATGTACTTCATAGGTATTTTATTGTTAAAATACTACAGCATATGCTCAATATGTCCTCTGTTCATTTCTATTCTACGATTTAATCTATTTCTCATTGACTCTCTCATTCTTTCAAATAGACTTTTATGGTCTCACATCCTACTATAATTTGTTGTCTGATAGTCTCAAAATTTTCCACAAGGGTATGGGTAAACTAAAGACTTCAAATATCAGCCCAAATGTGATTATTGTCATAATTAAAAATAATATCTCTTGAGTATGCAGCTTTGTCAGTAAATAAAATGTTTGAGAG
>JAGFPH010000759.1:241580-268713 GCA_018207615.1 Philaenus spumarius | reverse complement strand
GAGACCCTGTGTATAAATTATATCTCTTGAGTATGCAGCTTTGTCAGTAAATAAAATGTTTGAGAGAATTAGTGGCAATAATGCCATTTCCCGAAGTTTGGCATTGAGACCCTGTGTATAAATTATATCTAAATAAATAATTTGAAAGAAGTGAACAAAGTCAAAATAGGGCACATATCTAAATACATTAATTTACTTTCTACCTATAGGACTCAAGAAGGACAAAAGTGCAACGATACATGGAGAAAGACAACGTCAACAGTGGTTTTTGAACCTATATCATCCTGAACTGTGGTACATTGAAACGCCATTGCCCTACCAACTGAGCTAATACTGCTTTCTAAATCAAATGTTGCTACAATTTGTATTACAATCAAGGCCAAATATTAAAAGTAGTTTTCATGTATAAAACTTATTTTTATTTAAAACAATTTAATATACACTATTTTTTGTATAAATTCATATTTTTATATTATACTTTATAAAATTACTCCTAAGGTTCACAGTCAGTTTGTCTGTACAGCTGTGGACTAAGCCGTGTATTCCTAGAAATAGAATCTAACACCCATTTCTCCATAACATGGATACCACTAAGTCCTGATTGCTTTGTTCTAGAACCAACTATAATGTTGGCTATCCGTGCATTAGTTACCAATTTTCCACCACATAACCTTAATAATTCGACTAAATCAGCTGTTGGGGGACTTGTTCCTTTACATACATAAATAAATCCAACATGTTGAAAAAGCTCTAAGCAAAATTCAGGACCAAACGATAGACGTTCAATGCGACTTTGCTGAAACAAACAAGTAAAATATAATTAATAAAACAAATTTGATATATATACAAACTGTAAATAGGGTGCAAGTATTTCAGGTTTATACTTTGATTAGTTCCCTAAAGTTTCAAGGAAAAGATAAAAGTCAGCAGATTAATATAATAACACAATAGGTCAAACTTAAATCAGACAAAACAAATTAATATGATCACAAAACTCTTTATTAGTCCAAATAGTCAAAATTATATTTTGTTTTAATCTTTCTTAGTAAAACCACTCATTTAAAACAATGTAAATCAGGCACAAGATAATGTTATGCCGAAATTCCATCCATTTACAAAATAGGCATATTAAGAAGTCAACTTAAGAATTGTCTAACTGATGTGAGCCGACATATAACAAATTCGTAATAAGAAAATATACAATGTCCAAATTAGTTGTTAGTTATATATTTTAATTTAGATAAAAATACATTTTCATAATATATTTTCATTCACATCGAAACTATTTATAAAGTTTTATATTTTGAAGGCTGCTTTATCAAAGCATTTAATGTTGTACAGGGGAAATCCTTTAATTTTGAATCTGTTAAAAACATGTTTAATTAAACTAAAATATTAGTTTTAGTCATGATCTGCTAATACAGTTTTGACAATGCATTGCTCTTATACGTACAGTTTCATATTTTTGTTTGTTTTGTTTTCAGTGAATATTGTAATTTTAATCAATTTATACATTGAAGTACACAAAACAATAAGATCTATAAGGAAATATGCAATTCTTTCTCATAATACTCAAAATCAGGACATCATTTATTTTTTGCATTAGGCGTGTCACACCATTATCAAAAAAATTTAAAATAGATCTAAAGTACAAAAAACCTACAAACCTGAAAAACTCTAATACACATTGTAATACAAAATCCGTATTGCCAACTTAGTTTAAAGAGAGACTAGCTGACCCATGCGAAGCATTCGCATTCTAACTTACTTAAATCCCACTTAATTAAAGTACACACCGTATATTTAGTAATAGTGCGTATTTAGTGCGTCATGGGCATAGGTGAGGGTTGAAGTAAAGAATAGATGTGTTTAAATTGTATCATCAGTGTTGCCAACGCCAGAAAAATATCCCTACAACTTACTTGATCTTACATCACTGTTACTTTCGGATTCTTTATTTCTTTTTTTTTATTCTATGTATAATTGTATTTTGTATATTTTTCCGGTGTAGCTGTTAAGGAAAGCTTTAAAATGATGCCTCATTCATGTAATTTGATGATGTATTAAGGAAGTTATGGCGTACCGACAAAAAAAAATGGCCTTGAGAAATAATATATGTGATTACATTTTTATTGATCAGATTGACAGTAAAACTTTGATCTTAGATTATTTAGCTGGGAGGTTAAACTGCCCTTATTGTAAAAATGTCAATATTTTGTCTTACCTTTACAGCAGGAGAGAACTCAACTAATTCAAAAGGTTCCTCATTCAACCATTTTCCAGCTTCAAACGATTTATAAACCTGAAGCAATACAGCCAAATAAATTTATAAATCAAGGGTAAACTGATTCAAAAGACCTGAAGGTGTTAAATCTAAATTAATTTAAAGAAATAAATACAGCAGCAGTATGTTTTCCTAATATATTTTTCTAAAAATAGTAAAGTTGTTTAGTGTTTTTTCTAAAGCATAGAGAAATTCAGAAACCAAGTCATTTGACAAAGATGTGCAAAGCTGCCATAGTGACCATCACATCTGAAATGGCCGAGTGTATTCATAGATTTAATATCAGCTGGATGTTTGCTATGAAACGAGTAATACTAACATTGAATATTACATTTAGAAATATAACAAAGTTTTACTCTGATTTGACTCTACATTAAGTTGAATGCGTTACTTAAGTTTCTGTTATTTATATTTTCATACAATGAGCTTGTGTTTCCAAAAATAAGTTTCCATAGTTAACACTGAATTCATGGACACTTTTTACATGTCCCTGAATACAAATAATATACATTTTTTAGCTAGTATGATAATAATTATTGATTTAAGATATTTATTTCATTTGAGCACTACCAATTTTATTTACTTTGAACTGATTCTTACTAGTTTTTTGTAAGGTTGTCGGCACTTTTTTCCTACCAATCTTTACTGTAACCAGTGAACATTGAACAAAGAAATAAATAACCTAATTACGTTTAGTTGTGGCAGTAGAATGATAGATAAAAATCTGTAAGCCAACTAATGCTAACAGAACAAGATAACTTAAAAGTAATAGAACTGGGAGTCATATAAAAAGAGCAGTATAAAGGTCTTGTAAACTGCTTTGCACTTTAACTTCACTGAGTAACCTAGATGTTCCAATAAATTTGTTTCCCTTTGAATAAAGAACTGCGACTCTATTGTATAAAAGTACTACTTTTAGCAGCTTTGAAAATTATGATTGTAAATTGTGTAATAGTTTAGAAGTACAATATGAGTTTGAATTGACAAATTTACTAGTGACGAAAACGATGTTATTTTCAAACCAAGCTTAACCATCAGCTAATTTTAAAACAAAACTGACTAGGATGTAAAAATCCTTTTGAAAAAAATGTATAAATAAAAATGAAAAATTATTTATTGGAGATTTTTCTAATGAAATATATACATCGATGAAGAAATGTAAATTAGTGACTACAAAATTGCTATTGCTAACAACCAACTTAGACAACTGCAAAACTACTAGGCCAAACAACAATAAAAAAAAAACTTTAGTTGAAAGAAAGGTTAAAATTGAAATTTGTTTGTATATTTAGGCCCAATCTTGTATACATACAATTCATTATTTATTATTATTTAGCTTAATTTCCAACTTTGCAAGTCTAAGGCTTAGGAGCTTAGGAGAGGCTTAGTAGCCTCTAGTTTTATTAATAACAAGACGTAGTATACTAGTAATATGCAATAGACCCTTGGGTTGGAAAAAGTAGTCCAAGAAGATGCAGTTTAAGGTCATAGAAAGAATACACAAAAAAGTAAATCTGAAAATGAATTTAAAAAGATGAACTAAAGGAAACAAGAATAAAATCAAATATTCATTGTTGATAGCCTTAGAACTACATATATTTTATATATATTATTTATTTTCTGTCAAATGTAGTCTGTATTTGTACTTTACCTTTTATGTACTATAATAAATTCTCTCTATTGAATTTCTTTTACATTAGTTTTATTAAACATTTTACACATAAAATAAAATAGTCTTAAATAAGTATAAAAAAAGTGATACTTCTATCTAATCTCGGGGTCTTATAGGTATGGGCTTATAAACTTAATTAAAATTAATTTTAAAATAATCTTATATATAATGGCTGTTATACATTTTTTTAATTTTTTTAAATTAATTTATAAAGTCCTATTGTTCCTTTAGTTTATAATTTTACATACCATCAACATACACTTTTTTATAATATCAATTGAAAACTCAAAACTGCAAAAAAATAATTCAATAATCATAAAAATAAATTTTTACATTCCCTGGGTTCTACAAAACTTTAAAATCTCTGCCTGTTATATACTCTTTTGTACAATCTAATTTACTATGGAATCAAAATGCAATTTATTTCAACTTTTATTATATTTATCTTTACCTAATGTCCAAAATGTTTTGTTTTGTAATATTTGTTATTTTTAATAATTATTTTTTCATGAGGGTTTGGTTCAAATTTAATTTTAGGAACACATTTAATTTTTATATAACTATATATAAGAAATAAATCTAACAACATATTTTGTTACATTCCACTTTTGCCGTTCGTTCCTATGTCCAGCTTCCATAGTCCACAGTCCACAATAACACTGTTATGTTTATGAATTTTCATTTAATATATATTTATATTGAAAACGCACGATTGGATTATTTAACAATCAATTATCATTAATAAAAGTTCCTTTCTTTTCCTTTTCATTACTTCGCCATTCAAAATCAGATCATTCCGTCATTAACCTAGGCTATTAAATCATTCGCTTAACCTAAAAATCGTTACAACTGTCCCTTTAGATTTTCTTTACAAAACAAAATATATTTATATTTTATTTTTTTTAATATCCATTGGATCAGCCTTCTCAGTAGTTGATATTGTCTGTCTCCTTACTTCTATTGTTTCTTCTGTTATATCAGTACTTTCTCTTGCTTGGTCCATGCTGTTATAACCTTCTTCCATTTCCCCTCTATCTTGCTCCATCATATTGTCACTAACTTGGACCTTTTCAATTTCATCATCTTCCCCCTCCTCAAAAGTAACTAAAGTTCCTTCTACCTCTGTTAAATGTCGTCTCTGTTTCTTTATTTATTTATTTTCTTCTAACTCCCTTTTCTTCTCTGTCTCTTTGATGCAAGGTAATAAACAGAATATAGACAAGAACATGGTAAAAATTAAACAGAATATGGATAAGAAGATGGAAGAAATTAAAAGAAATAGTCAAAGAATGGAAGAAAACCTAAGTAAAAAGTTAGAATACAACAGGCAGGATATAGAAGAGATGAAAATAGAGATTAGAAAAATAGAAAGGAATATTAAGGATGAACTATTTGAGAGAATAGAGAAAAACAGAAAAGAGATCACAGAAGAAATGGGTTGTATTAAAAAACAGTTTGAGAATGAAATGGAAAACAAAATGTTTGGAGTACAATGTAAAGTGAATACAATAGAAAGGACATGTGAAAGTAAAATACATATACAGGAGGAAAAATTTTTAGAAAATAGGAAGAAAGTAGGGGACAATACTAGTAGGATATATAACTTAGAATCTAACAGAAATGAAATAGAGGAGAAATTTAAAGAAGTACAAGAGAGAATAGAAGAATATGGAAAGAAAAAAAAGCAGTTAAATTTAGAGAACATTCCTATAATTTATGTGGGAAATGATGAAATAAATTTTTAACAAAATGCACCAAAATTCAATGGGAAGTCAAATAACCCATTAGAATACATAAAAGATCTGAAAAGGTACGTTGAGAAAATGGTCCTGGGAAGAGGATGAAGGAGAGGAGAGTTGATATAAATATAAAGAATATATTAGACAAAAGCCTGGAAAAGGAGCTAACAAATGGTGGCAAAGTATTAGGCAGGAAATATATGATATAGAGGAGTTTGAGGTGCGATTTATAGCCAAGTATTGGAATGAAGAGATGCAGAATGGAATTCAACATAGGCTGGAAATTGAAATGTATCGACCAGAAAGATCTTATGGGATAGCTGAATATTTTGTAGAGAGGGTTGTTATTATGAGAAATTTGACACCAATGATTCCAGAAGAAGAAATTGACAAGAGATTAAGTCGACATTTTGAGGAAAAAATTCAAATGGCACAGAATGTGAGGAATATAAGAAGTGTTAGTGAAATGGAACAGTATTTAAATATGGAAGATATTGATGACAGGAACAACAAGATAAGAAAAAGGGATATGATACCGTTGAACAGAGGAAATAGAAATAATGAGTTTAATAGGATGGAGGGTAATAGACGAATGAGTTACAGAGAAGAACCAAGATATTAAAATAATAACTGAAATCAAATGTTTAATGGAAGAAATATTAACGAAAATTTTAATAGACCAACACAAAGACCTATAAATAGGAATACTAACACATATGGTAATGAGAATAGGTTTGGCAATAGACATATAGAGGATAGAAGAGGAATGGTAAGTTTCCAGAATCACAATGAGAATAGGAGGAGGAATGAGCAAGAAAGACCATTGGATAGGAGTGATCGGAGGCAATATCACCAGGAAGGAACTTAAGTGGAGAATTAATTGTAAATAAAATGTATAAATGGGAGATTGCAGTAGGATATTTTATGAATAATAAAATACTACTTATCTTCAATATAATTAAAAGATAAATGTTGTAAATTAATATGTTATTATTTTATATGTTAATGTTGAAGAATTTGTTATTGTTTTGTTATAGATTTTATTTAAAAAAATAAAATATAAATATATTTTGTTTTGTAAAGAAAATCTAAAGGGACAGTTGTAACGATTTTTAGGTTAAGCGAATGATTTAATAGCCTAGGTTAACGACGGAATGATCTGATTTTGAATGGCGAAGTAATGAAAAGGAAAAGAAAAGAACTTTTATTAATGATAAGTGATTGTTAAATAATCCAAGCGTGTGTTTTCAACATAAATATATTATTAAATGAAAAGTAATAAACATTGTAAATTTAAAGCCTAGCCTACGGTTGATTTTAAATGACCTCATAAGTCAGAACTGTTAAAGTGTTATTGTGGACTGTGAACTATGGAAGCTGGACATAGGAACGAACGGCAAAAGTGGAATGTGACAAAATGTGTTGTTAGATTTACTTCTTGTATATATAGTTATATAAAAATTAAATGTTTACTTAAAATTAAATTTGAACCAAACCCTCATGAAAAATTATTATTAAAAATAACACATATTACAAATCAAAACATTTTGGACATTAGGTAAAGATAAATATAATAAAAGTTGAAATAAATTGCATTTTGATTCCATAGTAAATTAGATTGTACAAAAGAGTATATAACAGGCAGTGATTTTAAAGTTTTGAAGAACCCAGGGAATGTAAAAAAATTAATTTGATGATTATTGAATTTTTGGTTTGCAGTTTTGAGTTTTCAATTGATATTATAAAAAAAGTGTTTGTTGATGGTATGTAAAATTATAAACTAAAGGAACAATAGGATTTTATAAATTAATTAATAAAAAAAATGTATAACAGCCTGTATATATATATATATATATATATAAGATTATTTTAAAATTAATTGTAATTAAGTTTATAAGCCCACATCTATAAGACCCCGAGATTAGATAGAAGTATCAAAATAGAGAGAATTTATTATAAATTCTCTCTATTGAATTTCTTTTACATTAGTTTTATTTAACATTTTACACATTTTTCAAATAAAATAAAATAATCTCAAATAAGTTTTATTAAACATTTTACACATTTTTCAAATAAAATAAAATAATCTCAAATAAGTACAAAAAAATGATACTTCTATCTAATCTCAGGGTCTTATAGGTGTGGGCTTATAAACTTAATTACAATTAATTTTAAAATAATCTTATATATACAGGCTGTTATGCAATTTTTTTTATTAATTAACTTATAAAGTCCTATTGTTCCTTTAGTTTATAATTTTACATACCATCAATGTACATTTTTTTATAATATCAATTGAAAACTCAAAACTGCAAACCAAAAATTCAATAATCATAAAAATTAATTTTTACATTCCCTGGGTTCTACAAAACTTTAAAATCACTGCCTGATATATACTCTTTTGTACGATCTAATTTACTATTGAATCAAAATGCAATTTATTTCAACTTTTATTATATTTATCTTTACCTAATGCCCAAAATGTTTTGTTTTGTAATATTTGTTATTTTTAATAATTATTTTTTCATGAGGGTTTGGTTCAAATTTAATTTTAAGAAAACATTTAATTTTTATATAACTATATATAAGAAATAAATCTAACAACATATTTTGTCACATTCCACTTTTGCCGTTCGTTCCTATGTCCAGCTTCCATAGTCCACAGTCCACAATAACACTGTTATGTTTATTAATTTTCATTTAATATATATTTATATTGAAAACGCACGCTTGGATTATTTAACAATTACTTATCATTAATAAAAGTTCGTTTATTTTTATTTTCATTACTTCGCCATTCAAAAATCAGATCATTCCGTCATTAAACTAGGCTATTACATCATTCGCTTAACCTAAAAATCGTTACAGTACATAAGAAAATCTAGTAGGGCACAAGGTACAATCTGATAAGAATTGAACAGAGCTGCAACTTTATCTTTCCAAATCAGTCTTGCAGGAAGTACACGAGAATGAGGTACCTCTCAAGTGTAGCAAAGTTAAACAAATTTATTTATTTATGTGACGTGTACGAAAAATGTACGAAAATATGTGTTACCGTAAGTGTTGTGTGTATATAAGTGTTTAAGTGGACATAGATAGCTGGCCTGATGATGCTGCCTGCGGCAGTGAAACATGTAGCCACAAAAAGGTAAAGTACAAATACAGACTACATTTGACAGAAAATAAATAATATAAATAAAATCCACTGGGAAGTTTAGGTAAAAGATTTGGATAAAATTCTGGGATAAATTCTGGGTTAGAGCACAATTTTATTTATTTCTACAGCCAATAAAAAACTTGCCCATTCCTCTTTGACGATCCAAGATCCACGAGCAATGCCTTTAAGAAGATTGATGGTTCGTCTTGTGGCACAAGTAACAACATGAGTGGTTCGTGCACTCACTGTTTGTTCCAAAGAGAACTTGCCAAGTTGGTTTATCATACCTAATATTAGATCTATGTCCCTAAAAACAAGTATTCATCAATTATATACTGTTTTAATACTTATAGCTACCTGAAAACATCATAAATAATAAAAAATACATCCCAGTATAGTCATCAAGATTTTGAGTACTTTATAACATTATAATAATATTTTGAGCTCCAGAAATGATTTATATAATGTATACTTCATTATAAAAGATGAAAAGTTAGAATGTTTGTTTGTTTGTAAAAATTAAACTCAACCCAGGGGAGACCCATTTGTACTTATCACGCCAATCCCTTTGTTACCTCCATATACATATTTGTTTTTTTAAGGATTAATCTAAGGTCTTAAAATTAAGATTGTAAATAATACCATAATATATTATATTGATTTATTTAGTTTACAATATAACACGAACTAGTAAGCCACCGTGAAAAATACACATCAGAAATACATACAGTAGAACCTCGATAATTGAAGCTAATTTCGGGATGACTGTACCTCAAACTATAAAAAACTATATATTTTTTAACGTTTTAATTAGTCAAAATATTAGAACATTTTATAGTAGAATGTACCGTTCCCCTTCAGATACTTCATCCACACTGTACTCAGATGCAAGTTTCTTCAAGGTTCTCCATTGTCTAGTCTTTCCAAGGCCTCTAATTTTTTTAATTAGCACAAACTTTCTGTTAGCTTTTGGACTCATTGTTTCAAAAACACTACCAAAATTTAAATTTAAAAAACTTTTAACAGAAACTTTAAAACTTCAATGTTACACAGCACCGATATACGTAGCGCACGTACTTCCACATGAACTGATAAGTTTACTATTGAAATTGAACTACAGTAAAGTCCCGATATTTCGAGTTGAATGGGACCGAGAGTACTTCGGATTGTGAAAAACTCGAATTACACGGAATATGTAGAGGTTAAGATAAAACTACTATTTAAAGTCCTCGTATCTCCGAAAAAATTAAAGTTTTATTAAATATACACTATTTTGTATTGAACACTGAAGTAAAAAAGTAATTTTATACACAGTAAAAAATAGAAACTTACTTATTAAAGAAATCATAAATAGTTTAACTACACTGCATCGTTTACGAGCTGCGATGTCACGCCAGGAGGATACAGTAGTGCCGGGAAAAGTTTGTTTCGATGTTATTTTTGTATATACAGTAGAACTTGGATAATTCGAACGTCTTTAATTTGAAATTTCCATTAATTCGAAGTTTCGGTTCGGTCCCTGGAACTTTATATGATATCAATGTAAAAAAATTATGGATAATTCGAAGTCAACTTCTTTAATTCGAAGTTATTTTTCAACACTAAAAATAAAATCTGGTGCTGTGAAAGGGATCGTTGGATAAATAGGTCACTGTCTGGTACAAAGGGGGCAGGACTTATTCCGGTGTGCCGGTGCAGTGATAGACAGGAGTACATGTGGAATCTTATAGTAATATATAAATGTAACTGTTGAATTTTTAGACCCGTGCGTTGGGATTTATGTAAATTAAATGAATACTTGTTTTGTTTTTTTAAATTGTGTTGTGTAATGTTTGTTGTGTAAGAACTTAACGTGATATTTTGACATGCATTAAAATAATGCTAATTATTGTTTTATGGATTTTTTTAAAGTGACTTGAAAATGCCTGATCGAAAGGTGAAACGTACGTTGTCTTATTAAATATAGAGACATTAAACAGGACTGTGAGCAGCAACAAAAGTGATACACAGGTATTTATGAAATATTTATACCCAGTCCAGTAAGGCAAACAAACAAAAAGTGAATATAAACATTTTAACCCGACAAGTAAGTCTAAAACAAGCGTTAAATATGGCAGCCTAACAAATTAATTGCTTAAATGACACTAAATGGACACAAATTATAGTCCAATATTGATATTTTACAAGTAGGTAGTATAACATTTTCTTGAAACTGTTAAATACAGTTATACTGTTAAATATACTACAGTAGAACCCCTCTTAACCGGTCAGGTCAGGACCGAGACCCTGGCCGGTCACGTATTTGGCCGGTTGATCCGAGGTTCCCGTAAAAAATAGATTTTAGTTCAAAAATAACCTACAGTACATATTTTATAAATAATAAAGGAAATAAGACGTTATTGCAACTGATTTTATTGTATGTACTGTACATACACACACAAACAAACACTAACAAATTACATGTAAACATTTTAACTTACATTTACACTTTGAAAACTTAATTTACATTATGTACACTGTATAAATCACTGTTTAAAAAAAAACAGTATTATTTAAACAGATGTATACATTACTGTACTGTATTTAAGAACAAAACTGAAAGAAAAATATACAGTACACTTCCTCCTCCCCCATTCCACTCCCCTTCCCTCGCCTCCTTTTCTCCCCTCCCGTTTTCAAGCACTTTTGCTCTCACGAAATTCAGTAAAGGTTCCGACAAATAAACAGACCAAGAAAGAGAAACAAAGGATGCCGCTTGGTTAATTGATTCCAAGAAAAAATAATACAGTTGCCGTGGAAGCAAGATTTGATCCCCCCCTCTTGCTTCCACGGCAAGAATCAATCGACAAGGCGGCTTCCTTTGTTACGCTCCTCCTCCCCCCTTTTCCCTGCCACAACATTAACACATACAATAGCACAAATAACATTGCGTCATCCCGAAATGTCCGTCAAATAATCGATGTTTGAGACTTCGGATAGTTAATATATTTGATTTTGTTGTTCCTTGAAATAGGCCGGTTAAGAGGGGTTCTACTGTATACAGAAACTGTTAAATTAAATATAATATAATAGCCTAAGTTTCTGCTGAATGTATAAAAGGGGAGTAAAAGGAAATAAAATAATTCAAATGTTCAAAATGTAAACAAAGCCTAAATTTATTACAACCTCAAAATTAGTTTTCAAGATAATCACCATTTTAGAAATACATAACTTTTGTATGTTACAAAACAAGTGGTAAAAAATGTGATTCCATTCATTTGTTTATAGGAAATTTTTTTTTATTTTGAACCCATGTAACCACTCCTGGATTATCTCTGTGCAAAACGAAAACACCCTTTAATGGATCAAATTCAAAAGTTACAAAATTTGTTAAGAAAAACTGCAGTTTGAGTGCCTTTAATGGCTTATATTGGCTTACCTCAAAAGATAAACAAAAGAAGTGGAAACATTTTTGGCACTAAAAGATTTTAAAAATAGTTTATGCCATTTAAAATAGTTTGTGACAGAACATGTCTGAGTATAAAATTGTCTTTCAATAACACGTTTAACTAAGAAAATTATAACTTTTAAAGTAACAGCCTTTCCGCAATAACTTTTTTTAAATTGAATTGCTCATGAGATACATAAAACAATATGCAAATGAAATGTTGGTAGTAAAAATACCAACAAAAAACATCTGTGACATATGTTTATCTATTAGTTTTCTTACAATAGCCATTTTTATCTTATCATGAGAAAATCAGTTGAGGTCAGCCAAGTAAACCAGGAGCATTTTATTATTATATTAGAGAGACTCCAAACAAACAAATAAAATATATAATTGTGGTTCAAAATAATACACACAATACAAATTGAAGTAGGGTTATAGGTAAACTGAGCACAAAAAGAAAACATATGAGTACCTACAGATAAAAGATAGGATTTAAAATATGTATTTTCTCCGATCATATGCGCTTTTTTTCATAAATTATGATTTGCTGGGAAAAAATGGACAATTGCTTACTATATTAAAGCCGTGCAACACAGATAGTTAAATAATAAGAGTTGGTAAAGTAGTCGTAGACATCTTGAATAGAGAATGCATTGTACTTAGGATATTATTTTGTCAAATTTGTACAGCAACAAATGTAATATTATTATTTAATTTATTTTGAATACTTACTTGCGGTGTATACTAGTGCAGACTATACTTGGAGCTAACCGTTGCAAATCTGTTTTTTTCTCCTTCGTTTCAACAAATAAAACAGAAGATCCACGCTTATTTAAAGAGCTGCTTTCACTTTCTGAAATGGATGATGTGATATCCGTTAACTTTTGCTTAGGTACAACTGGTTTTATAAATAGCTTTGACGAGCTTTGTGTAGCTAGGTTTGAAGTTTTCTTTTTTTTCCGTGGAGATTCAGTATATGGACATACTACAGGAGATGGTTCCAAACTGGTGCAAACGGGTTCGGTCAAATAAATATTAGAACCTAAAGGAAGTAATTTTCTTTTACGTTTTATTGATGTATTCGTTACATTTGTTAAAACGTTTTCATTTTGGGACTGAGTTAAGCATCTAGAATGTGTATTATTTGAAATTATTTTGTCTTTAGGACTACCTACATCAAGAGGTAAATTATTCCTATTTTTTTCTTTATTCATGTTAGTTTCCTTATTTGTTTTGTTTTCTCTATTTGTTTTTTCTTGTAAAGTATCGCAGTTAATATTATTTATATTACCTTTAATGTAAGCAGGCCTAACAAAATACTTTAAAATATTACAATTTTCAATACCTAACTTATGCTTAACTGTTTGTTTACGCGCTCCAACCTTTGCTGGCGCACTTCGTCTAATTCTAGCAATAAACAAAGCAGCTGGTGCGCTTTTTCTGTGATTTTCAAAAGGATCTATTGCTAACTGAGAATTTCTATCTAATATTTTACTTTCGGGTCTCTTAAATTCATCCTTTTTATAAGTAAAATTATCTCTTTCTTTCATATTTTCAGCATCAAATTCTTCTTCACTACACGAAGGAAATACTAATTTTTTTAACTTAATCCGTCCTTTATCGCTTAATTTTTTTATATTTTCTTCCAAACTCCCTAAACTTTCTTTTTGCGTAGTTATGGCTCCTCTCTCAAAAACATGCCTGTAATATACATAATATTTTTTAGTATTAAACAAATATAAAACTGAACAAGTTTAGTAGCTTGCTCATTTCCCAAAATACACCCTAAATTTTTACATATTTATTTATTTAAGTCAAAAGCATGATTACATTTAACATTCTAATAATAATGCATTTGACTTACAAAGAAATTCTAAAATTATTTTAATTTTAAATAGCAAAACACATACTTGTGCAACAAACGAACAGATAAAGGCAAATCCATATGACTATCTTCATCAATAGGTTGTGTAAAGGGGCGGTGTAAAAAGTCTTTCAGTTCATCACCAGCTACAGCGAGTAAAGCCTTAATAAATCCATCTTGCTGTAACATAACATCAAACAAATTTTAACATAAGTTTAACATATAAAATTTTTTAAGTATGATTTGATAGTAAAGTGCTTTCTTAGCAATTGAATCAGTTATAAAACTTTTATAAGGGAAGTTGATTAACAGATCATGAAAGTGAAACACAGGAAATGAAGCTTAACTCAAGCAATCAAGATTGTTTACTTATCAAGTACAGGACCCAAGGTCGCGCGAGTCCTTAGAAATTTAACGAAAGTCCTCGTTTTTGGGAACATTTAATTTGTTTGAAAAATGATCATTATTTGAGGCCAAAATATTGTTGATTTTGAGTTGCATGTCAATTGTGCAGCCCTTCCCATCCATCCAACCAATAAGGGTATTTGTTATTTACACATTGAATGTTTGGTACTTACTTTGGTTTAGTCTTTCTGCGTATATCTATTTTGTTATACCTCTTTTACTCTGTACTTTTACTTGGTTTAGAAGCCACTCTGTATTATGATTTGCTTTCAAAATTGGGCATTACCGATCTAGATTCTAGTGTGGCTCTGGAGTCCACACTTGAGCGACGCTTCAGTGATCAGCTTCACGCACCTTTCGACGGTTTGCATGTGTTTTGACAGGGGAATGTTTTGATATCAAAATCTGGAATATCACCAGACTGAATCAACAATGATATTTCATCATCGGGTACACTCCGAAGAAGAGGAGGAGAAAACATCCTTGTGTTACTCAAACCAATCAACTCTGGGTAGTCTGATGCATTGAAGTTCAAAGTAGGGGTGATAAAGTTTCTAATGGTTTTTGGTTACCCTTTGAACGTACCTGTTTTGCTTTTAAAACTCTCCTGAGCCCAAACTCCCTTATGTGCTTCCTTTCATCGAATACCATTGCTATTAAGATGTTTTCGGTGTGAGCTAAGAACGCGTTCCTTTCAATTACAGGATGGACTACTTTCTTCAAGTCGTCAGACAGGTAGCGAGATGTTTGTATTGCTTTGTAAACGTGAAGTGGTCCATCATGTACTTACTGCACTTTATCCTAACCAAACTTTCATGTACGATCTTAAAATGTAATGTCACTGACTCCTTTAGAGCCTCAGATGGATTTTCTAAACTCACATTCAACCGAAGACGTCTATCTGGCGTGCGAAATCGAGCTCAATTCTCGTTTAGATAAGTCATCTGGAAAGTCTCCACTCTTTACTGATTGACTTATGTCCCAAACAAAGGTACTGTTGGAAAGTTGTATGTACAATAATTTCAATGTATATGAAGATAAATTAACTTCTAACCAGAATCTTGTCATTCTTAAACATTTTCTTTAATATTCGAAATAGCTAAAAACAGCATTTTTTCGTTGAATTTCAATAGATTTGCACAATCGGAAGATATACTCCTAGAGACAACAAAATTTTTTTACTGTTTTTCAATGCTTGATGTAAAAAAAATTAAAATACATTTTTGAAAAAATTATTATTTTCGCTAATTTTATGAAACTTTTGGCCGATTGGAAGATATAGTCCGATTTACCAAAAACTTTTTCTTTTTTTTTCTTATATGTACCAATCACAACTTTTTCACACCATAGCAACTCTGAATTCAAAACTTGACTTTTTTCGCACCACAGTGCACTAATACACAGTGCATTGCATGCTTAGCACGCCAACCCCTGTTTTGGGAGTATTTTCAATACACAGTGCATTGCATGCTTAGCACGCCAACCACCGAATTAGGAGTATTTTCAATTGTAGTTTAATCAAGCAAATCTAAATATTAGTATGCATGCAATGCACAATGATGTAAAATATGTTAGATCCTCTGTTGTGTTGTATATTTTATAATTTAACTTGCACTTTTTAAACCTAGTATTAATTTTTACTGCTAAATTTTGTGATTTCGGGGGTGGTTTTTGACCCCCTAACCCCCCCCCTGGCTGCGGCCTTGACAGGACCATAGAATAAGTAGATTAGTTTCAGCTTGGTAATGTAGTATCAAATAGTGGAGAAACAGGACGAGGTGAGTTGCAAAGTATTTGGGTGGCCAAAGTAGTTTTTGGAGTTGTGAGATAAGTTGTCCCTTACCACAAAAAAAAAATATTTTAGTGGCCATTAAAATTGCAATAAATATTTAAGATAAAATATTTTTCTTAATAAACATGATTTATAGCACTTGATGAAGCATAGTGATATATCAACCATGAGAGTCTGCCATTCATCACTTAAGGCCCTGTTTATGCACTAGCGGTCGACCGCAGCGGCGCGCCGCGCTACTTTTATAAGTGCATTGAGTTAAATGGGCACGTTTATGCAACAAGAAGCGGGGCGGCGAGCCGCAGCGGTTCACAGAAACAGAGCGGTGCACTTACAAACCGCCGTTTTTTGCGGTTTCAAAATGCATTGGTTTAAATGGGAGCGTTTATGCACAGCGGCTTACCGCTTCCGCCATGTCAGTGCTGCCAACCTACCCGGTGTTTGATTACATTTTTTATAACACTATTTCAGACTGACAGGACTGGAGAACAGTTGACAGCACTGGCTCCCCCACCACAGTGTTTAAAAACGAGCTAGTAGCCGCCGCCGTCAACCGCTTGACAAAATTGTCAGCGGTCGACCGCTAGTGCATAAACGAGGCCTTACATACGGAAATCTTTGTTTGCAATTAAAAAATAGGGCATATTTTAAGGATGATATTAATATAAATGTAATTAGATGGATTTTTAAATGTCGAGGTGAACTACTTCATTTAAATTATAAACCATGGATAAAAAATATAAATTATAATTGCTCACTATGCAATCTGGGAGAAGGTGAAAATATTTTTCACTTTGTATCTAGGTGCCCAATGTTGAGAGAAATCAGAATAAGTTGGTTTAAGTTGCCGGAGTTAACCAGAGATAGGTTTTTGAGTTATTTAAATGGTGAGGATTGGGTGCGGCTTGTAGGATATCTGAGGC
Organism: Philaenus spumarius; assembly: GCA_018207615.1. Lineage (NCBI taxonomy): Eukaryota > Metazoa > Arthropoda > Insecta > Hemiptera > Aphrophoridae > Philaenus > Philaenus spumarius. Next base: position 251,447 of record JAGFPH010000759.1, on the reverse strand, counting down.
AGGCTTGAATGTTGTTGATATAATATAGTTAAATGTAATTATACTAGCATAGATAGACATCAGACATGACTCTATGGTCTAGCACTCTATGACAAGAGAGACATTCAAGATGGCCACTGATGTTCATGCCTATAGTTACTGCTTAATAATTAATTATAACAAATTATGTCTAATAAATAATAGCTGTAAAACATTATAAGTGTTTTCATTGTGAATCATAAAAATGGTGTCAGAATCGGGATGATAAATTTAGCAAATGCTAAAGCTGTAAGTAAAGTTATTAGTGTTTGAAAATTAGGAACAATGTGGTCGTTAAAGTATGCCTGAAAATACACGTAAGTTTTTAAGACACTTTTAAGAAATAAATTCAACTTTATACTTTATATGGGACATGAAAATTATAAATTGCCATAAAATTAAAATGTCTTCACAAAGTTTTGGAATTTCTTCACAAATAGGACCTCTTAACCTAGAAGGTAATGTTTCACAAAATTGGAAAAACTGGTCTCAAAGATAATAACATATTTCTAACAGCTACCAAACTAACAGAAGAATCTGAAGAAAGAAAAATTGCATTATTACTTCACAATCTAGGTGAAAGGTGTTTAGACATCTATAATTCGTTTAATTTAACCACAAGTGAACTAAAGAAATATGGTATTGTTCTGGGAAAATTTGATAATTACTTTTCTCCTAAAACAAATCTAACAATTGTAAGACAAAAATTTCTTATGCGTAAACAACAAGATAAATGTTTTTATACAATTCTATTTAGAACTAAATCACGAAACTTTTTTACACTTATGAAAAAATAACAAAAAATGTTTACTACTTATCTAGGCCTTAAGTTGAACTTTTACCTGTCGTAACTGAACATTTTTTGTTTCTTGAACTAATAACTTTTATAATTTTACAGCAATAAACTTTTTAATTGCATATATGAATTCTGTGGACCTTTCTCTACAAAAAAAAGGTATAGAACACTTTTGGATTGGGATAGAATTACTATTTTTGGCAATTTTTTTTAAATATGCTTGAAAACACTAAAAACCGGTGCGCCAACTTAAGCTATAATCAGGGCTTGTGTAGGGTTAATGTGTATGACGGCAATCTCTGTTCGTATACTATAAATTTGTACAGCGTCTGTAGAAGTTTGTAAGATTTCCGATAGATAGCATCAGAATGTTGTCTTGATGTAGTCAGACAACTACAAGCTCCTAACTAATAGATTTTTATATTGACAAATAAACTATCTACTATTGCACTACTTGATCGAGCAGCTTCTACTATAGTCCTATTTTCTCGTTCCGCTGTGCCATTTTGCTGAGGAGTTTAAGGCGGTGAGATGGTGTGATCAATCCCTCTTCGACTTAACAGATTAAGAACTTCTTTATTTATAAATTCACCTCCACCATCGCATCGCAATTTTCTGACTGTATGTCCATTTGTTGCAGCTTCATTTAGAAATTGTTCAAGAGCTTTACTTACTTCATTCTTATTTTTCAGAAAAAATATTCTTCTATATTTACTGTAGTCATCTTTAAAGCATACATAATATCGCGATCCACCTAAAGATGTTGTTTTCATCGGTCCAATAACATCAGCATGAATTAATTCTGCCGTTTCTTCAGATTGACTAGGTCTCTTTTTGAAAGGTAGGCGGTGCATTTTTCCCAAAGCGCATCCATCACAAAGATCTTCTTTTTCATCAGTAATATCTATGTTCATACGTCGTAGTATTTGCTTAACGTAATTTTTATTCTGATGAGCAAAATGTTCATGATACAGCTGTAGAAAATCATTTTCTTTCGAAAGATTCACTTGTGCAGCAGATGTTAAGTTTACCGTGCATGTTCAAGATATACAATTCATTGCTTAAATACCCTGTTGCAACTAGTTTTTGGTTTTCTTTTCTAACTATTTTAACTGTTTCTTCATCTAATATTGTTTTGAAACCCTTATTTGCCGCTGCTTTCACTGAGAATAGATTAATACTCGCATCAGGTACATACCAAACATTTTCTAACCTTGCATTTTCCCATTCATTGTTGATATATACTTTAACATTTACAGTATCATGACCATATGCTAACATTACAGCATATTTTTTACCAAGACATATTTTCTTAGGAGTACAAAACTTGGTAAATGATACGAAATGATGTTTATGAGAAATGTGCTTTGAAGCACCACTATCACAGCACCAGTAATCAGCTGCAATGATATTTTCACAATTAGCCTTCAAACTATAGGCTATAAAAGCAGTAGTTTTACCATTGAATTCAGTTTTAGGCTTTTCATTACAATTTTGACTCATTTTGAAAGTTTTTGAGCGACATTCTGCTGCCCAGTGACTAGTTTTTCCACATTTGTTGCAGGGAAATTTTTGTTTTGCACTAGCAAGTTTTTCGGAACTCACATTCCTTTTAAAACCTGATTTATTCTTGAATTTAGTGTCTTTTGTCATAAAAAGCCACTTCATTTACTTCTGTTTATTTGATAATTCACGTGCTTCGATAGAACAAAGTTTTTCAATAAGTAGATTTAATTTCTGTTGATCCGTAGGGATTGTATCCCACAAGTCTTTAAAATTATTGTGCTCTCTTCCTAAGGTTGACAATATTCTTCCATTCAATATCCTTTCAGATAACTTGTTTTCATTATGATTTTCTAATTCAGTATTTAAATCGACGAATAACTTCTGCAGTTTAGCTACATGGCCAGTAATATCTTCTTTGTCATCCCGTTTAGCTTGAAAAAATGATTCAATTAACATATTCAAACGTTGAGTACTACTACGTTCAAAACGAGCACATAGCTTATCCCATATATCTGCTGCATGAGCACAGGTTAATACTAATTCTGCTATCGTTTTGTTCAGTGCACTTGCAATGATACTTGCTGCTTTTGCATCATTCTGCATCCATATTTGTAATTCTTTTTTTTGTTCAGAAGTTTCATTTGTTACTGAAAGTACAGGACATTTCGATTCGCCATTAACAATACTTTCAAGGTTATACGCACGAAATACCATGTTCATGTGCCATTTCCATTTTGCCCAGTCTTCAGGACCTTCTAACTTATCGACTTGTATTTTTAACTCATTGTTCGACAATTTATCTACTACTTTTTCTTGTCTAACCTAAAAGTACATTCAATAACTTTATTTAATATTTTGTAAGTCTTTGTCAATATTGCGTGAGAAAATTCAACTCTGCGTGGACTGGGCCCATAACCTAATAGATTTTTATATTGACAAATAAACTATCAACCCGCTTATTAAGTTTAGTAGATATTTTATTTAAAGAAATACAACAAATGAAAAAACAGTACATTTAGTAACACATACAAGAATTGAATTGTGCTGCAAGCCAAGCAATAACAAAGAATAATGAAAACATATGTAGGCCTATGTATATTTAAATAAAGGTAGCAGTGTTCATGTAGTGTTTTTATTCCAATACTAACAACATTTATTGTTCATGTTGCGAGATTATAAATGTGAATGTAATATCCACATTATGTTTATTCAGTAAATTATTAGTTTTTCAGTTTGTAGTAAATGATTAGAGCAGTTTGAACAAAACAATGACAAACCAAGTCGATCCATATTTTGTTCATGTTATTCAACAAGTGTAATGATTGCATCTTTTTTAAGTAGAGCTGCATTTATTTAAAAGGGAAAATGAAGAGATTGATGATTTGATTTTACATAATGTAAGTAATAGCGAATCAGACAATAATGACTTAGAAAAAATGGAGATGTAGGTAGGCCTCAAAGAGTGGATAAAGATGAATGGGTATATAACTAATAAAAAAACACAAAATATTTTAGATACATATATCATTTTGTTCATTAGTTCCTGATAATTCTTACTTCATGTATATTAGTTTTTTCCTTTGTTTTTATCACATGTAGTATCTTATCTATGTTTTGTGTACGTGGTGGTGTTTTATTTTTTCTCAAGCTCAAATACCCATAAAAATTCAAATCTAAAAAGTACTTTGGACAAATACAAACTAGATTTATTTAGCTAATTACACTTTTAGGAAGAAAATGGAAATTGTTTTCTAGCATGCAAAAGGTGAAGAAACACTTTACAAAAGTATCATTTTATAATTTAATAAAACTTAATTAAATTATTTTGTTAATAGTTTACATACATGTGAAGGTGATTTAGGTGCCTCAGTTAAATTACTGTTGGTGGATGCCGAAGGTTTGGGTTCATGCAACTCTTTCTTCTTCTTGTTTCTACCTTTGCGAGTAGAATTTTTATTTTCTCCTGCAAACTTTTTTCGAGGTTTTTTCTGGAACATATTGCATAATGTAAATCATAACCTTGAATCATTTTGGTTAACTTTACAAACTAAAGTACAAATGTAATCATTAAACAGAATTCAAAAACAAACAATATTAAATAAACGGTACCAGGAACTGGCACATACTTTCTCACAAACATATTTAAATTACTAAACAGATTCACAGTGACTTGTAGGGTGGGGTAGGAGAGTTTTTTTTATTAAAGTTGGAGATTAACTAATAAATATTATTATTATTATCTAGAGAGAAAACTATTCGATCGATTTCAAACAAATTTGCACCAAACACGTCAATTAGGACTTTATAGATGCACGTAAAAAGGTTTTGAAAAATTTTGAAAAACAACCCCCTTTATGGCCAAAAAAACCCCAAAAATCAGTTATTATTATTATTATTAGCTAAACGAGAATTTTTAGAAAGATGCGGGTTTCTGTATATGGTAGGGCACATTAAAGGCTACAAATAAGCCAAATTTTATCAAAATCGTTAGAGCCGTTTTTTTATAAAAAAAATAATAACTGATTTTTTGGGGGTTTTTTGGCTAAAAAGGGGGTTGTTTTTCAAAATTGTTCAAAACCCTTTTTCGTGCATCTATACAGGCGTACTGGACATGTCTGGTGCAAATTTGGTTGAAATCGATCGAATAGTTTTCTCTCTAGCTTTGTATACTTTTATTAAAGTAGGCGATTAACTAATAAATATTATTATTATTAGCTAGAGAGAAAACTATTCGATCGATTTCGAACAAATTTGCACCAAACACGTCAATTAGGTCTTTATAGATGCACGTAAAAAGGTTTTGAAACATTTTGAAAAACAACCCCTTTTATGGCCAAAAAACCCCCAAAAATCAGTTATTATTATTATTATTAGCTAAACGAGAATTTTTAGAAAGATGCGGGTTTTTGTATATGGTAGGGCACATTAAAGGCTACAAATTAGCCAAATTTTATCAAAATCGTTAGAGCCGTTTTTTTATAAAAAAATAATAACTGATTTTTTGGGGGTTTTTTAGCCAAAAAGGGGGTTGTTTTTCAAAATTGTTCAAAACCCTTTTTCGTGCATCTATACAGGCGTACTGGACATGTCTGGTGCAAATTTAGTTGAAATCGATCGAATAGTTTTCTCTCTAGCTTTGTCTACATACAGACATACAGACATACAGACAGACATACAGACATACATACAGACAGACATTTTGTAAAAACCACTTTTTTGGACTCAGGGGGTCCCAAAACGGATATTTCCACAAAAATCTCAACATCGATTTTTTTTGCGATCACTATACTTTCTCTATACTATATAGTATAGTGAGAAAGTAAAATAACTAGGTTTAGACTTTTTTTAACAATCTAAAATTAAAAATAATAATATTGAATAACTGCAATACTAATACATAAACTGATTATATATATTAATGTTCCAATGCTGAGTTTCTTTTCTGCTTTAAGACTAATAATGAAAAGGGACTTTAAATACTATTATCAGATTATTTCTAATAGACTGTTAACAGATTGTGCTGTGAGTCAAACATAAACTGGACTTTTATATTCAACAATTCTGAACAGACTGGCAAACTGAGGCATCAATATATGTTATGAATGGGGAACCCCTTAGTGTGCTGTTTTCTCCATTTCTTCCATAGTTCAGTCAAGAGTGGCCAAGAGTGTACATCGTTAGTTGCTCAACAGATTATAATACAGTTTTTAACAAAAAAAGGCATTGAAATTTTTACTTGATGGAAGGCACAGTTTAGGGATTCTACATTGAGTCAGACCCAAATGTTTGATGGAAGGAACAGAAAGTGTGGAAATAAAAGTCATGATGATGCACAAGGTCAAATCTCACAAACGACAACATCCGTGCAGGTTATGATCTTATTGAAGAGGTTTGTTGGTGATAAAATTGAATGTATTAGTAATGTTAGTGGTCATGCCATCAACACAGAGGAGCTTGGCTTCAGAGAAGTCTATACTCGAAGGGTGGGGGAGGTTATTGACCAAAAATATAAAAGAGATCAGATTACAAATCTTGATCACCCCCTCCCCACCTCCTATAGCAAAGTTATTTATTTATTAACAATTCCTTGCATACAAACATGATACAAGGAAGGGTGTAGAGGAGTATACCCTATCTTTATATAGGGTATAGGAGGCATAAATACCCGTAAATATGTTCCCCTGAGATTATTTTTTGTCTGTGCTCTTGAAAGAGAGGGAATGATCAAACCATGAATAATTCGATATCTTGTACAATTGGTTAACAACTCCAACCTCAAAGTTTCTTTGACAAACTGACCTAAAACTTAAAAAACACAGTGCAAAATGTGTATAGTGTGCAGGAGACTACATTGAGAAAGATAAAAGGTTTTTTCATGGTCAATAAATATAAATTAAAAAGGTTTGGTTTATATTTGCCTTGCCCTGGTAATTAATACACAGTATACAAACATTGTATTCATTTTATTATAAAAACCAAAGCGTAAGAAAGCAAAAATTCACTTGATCAAATGATCATTAAAATCTGATTAGCCTGTATAATAACTGAAGGAATTCCACTATTTCTGAATTTTTAGATACATTATTTTGATCAGTTTCTCAAATAAAGAACAAAACTACAAAAATCTTCATTTGTCCATAGTTATTCTCCTTGAAACTGTATGATCCTTCTTCAAAAGTATCAATTCTGGTTGTGATAGTTTAGAACAAAATATTGTAAAATTATATACATATCACTTCTTTTAGAATACAATCTCACTATTTCTTCTTTTCTTCAGCTGCTTTTATAAAATTTTAAAATACTAACCTGTTCGATCAGAAGTTTAACTAGTTGCAAAGTTTTCTTCTAAAGATCTGGTCTCTGAAGATAGGAACATCAAAACAGGATGGTTAAGGAAAGGGTTGAGATAATTCTTCACATAATTACTGTAATGAGCTAGAATATTCATACATTTAAAAAAATTATACTTTTTTTCAGCTTAATGTTAACTTTATATTCTGGAGTCTCATATGTAGATTTCTAAATATGAACTGTCAAAAATGAAATTAACCTTTTCTTTGTTATTCAAACTTACAGGTATGAAGTAATTATCAAAACACTATCTAATGTACAAACATTTGAGTGAGGTAATAAGTTAACAGATTATATAGGTTATTAAAATACAGTATTTTTTAAATCCAAGATCATTATACAGGATGATTTTTTTAAACTTACCACCTCTGTTATTTAAAAAATGGAATGAGATAAAAAATCTGATCTAGGGACAGAAATTCACCGTCAGGGGAACCTTAGAAAACCAATTTACAAAATCCCAAACCCCCTCCGCATCCCCTACATACCACCCAAACTCAAAAATTTGTAAGGTACAATTTGTAAGGTACAATTTCTAAGGTACAAAATTGTTAAAGAACATTTTGAAAATGTAAAAGCTACCAGTCTGTGTATGGAACTTACAAATAAAACTGTTTTTAAAATAACATGTCTATATCGATGACATGATTATGATATTGATGCTTTTATTAGAGATCATAGTAGATTGATTATAACAATTATAAGCAATACTGATGTAGCAAATCATTTGATCTTAGGTGATGTGAATATTGACATTGTTGATTTGAATAAGAAAGCAGAGGATTATTTTTATCATCTTCTGCATAACGGCTACCAATCTAAGATCAACACTTGTACTCATCCATAAGGGATTTTGAAATGGAAACTGCACTGATCACATTTTTGTAAAGGGTCTATATCAGGCAAGTTCGGGTAAATTGATAGATTCTATCATTGATAATTACACTGTTCTTATTTCATTGCATGGAAATGAGATTGAATTTGTAGTAAAAGATAGATATGAAATTAATAAAAAAAGATTTCTTGATTTATGTGAAGCTGAGCAATGGGAAGAGTTATATAAACTACAGAGTAATGAAGATACCCTAGACTTGTTAATTAAGAAAATGCAATTTATTAAAGTATCTGCTCTTAAAGTGATCAATAAAGTCTAAATACCTAGGAAAAAATGGATTACTCCGGAGCTCATTAATTTAGTAAATTTAAAAAATAGATTACCTATATAAAGCATGGTGATCAAGTTAATTTGTCTAAAAAGGAGCAGTATCTGAAGTGTGAAAAAAGCTTCAAGAGTCTGTTCAGAACTGCAAAACATAGATATGAACGGAAACAGATTCAGAATGTTGACTCAAAAAAAGTGGCAATATGTTCACAGAAAGTTAGACCAAAAGACTAAAAATCGGCAAATAAATTCTATTATGATTAATGGACATGCGTTTGCCATTAAGTTGGCTGCACCTCACATATCTTCGGTTGCTGCTCATATTATAAACAACGCTCAGGTTCAAGGAATATGTCCGCAACAGTTTAAGACAGATGATGTATGTCTGGTTTATAAGGATGGAACAAGGAGTCTTGTAAACAATTATCGGCCTATAGCATTAATTTCTAACCTTACAAAAGTTTTTGAAAAAGTTTTATTTTCTAGATTGTACCAGTTTGTCATGAAGCATAACCTAACAAGTCCAAGGCAGTTTGGTTTTGTTCGAAATAGAAGTACTGATGATGCTGTTGCTCGTTTGAGTAAGTTTATTTATGATGGCTTGTGCTGTAGTGAGCCAACCGTTGTGCATTTTTTGATTATTCAAAGGCTTTTGATACAGTCAATCATGTGATCCTGAGGTCTAAACTACACAATATGGGTGTAAGAGGAGAGTGTTTGTCTCTCATTAAAAGTTATTTGCAAGATAGAATACAAGTTGTCAAGGTTAATGGTACTAAGAGCCAGCCAGTAAAGACTAATGTTGAAGTCCCTCAAGGCTCTATACTAGGATCACTGTTGTTTATTCTCTAAATGAATGATTTGCTGGTGCTGCAACAGGATTTAATTGCTTATGCTGATGACACTGCAGTGCCACTGAATGCTCAAACTTGGGCTGAGTTGGGAGATTCTATGTCGGCAAAGATTGATTTTGTTTACTCATGGTTATACCAGATTAACCTCATACTGAATACTCAGAAATCTGTATATATAGCTTTCGGAAACTACAAGGATTCAGTTCCTGATTGCATGGATATCAAAATTAATGGACATCTGAAAAGGGTTGAAAGCTGTAAATATCTGAGTATTGCATATTACTACAACACATACAATAACTTTACTTTACAATTAAATCTATATTAAAATAAGATGGTCGGCAAGGGTTACAATTATAAAACAATCTTTTACTTCTGTATTATTACAGGTAATACATAAAATGATATTTGTTTTTAAAGAACAATATTATTTAGATTATGAACACTAAGTTTGATGATAAACAGGTTATTAATTGTTGTTCAATAAAATTTTAAAACACAAGATCTTAACTCGGTGGGTTGGAGCCGTCTTTTTCCCAAAGTATTTAAAAGAAAACAAATTTGATTATAGATAACACAACTAACATATGTACAAAATTAATGAGAGCAAGATTATGTGGAATCGTCAAAAAGGTTATTTGGTTAGTGGATTTAGTATTATAATGGATCACTGAATTTAC
>JAGFPH010000759.1:231055-241570 GCA_018207615.1 Philaenus spumarius | reverse complement strand
TTCTTATTTTCTTTACAGAGTTAGGGAAATATTTGAATTGTAACAATATGATTACAACATAAAGTGGGATGTTCATATAAATAACTTAGTTAGAAAATTAAAATATTTGGTCTTTGTCTTCTACAGGCTTAAGATGGTTTTGTCAGGTAAGCAGTTGTTTCAAATATACTATTGTCTTTTCCACAGTGTGGCAGTGTATGGGATAATTGGCTGGGGTGGTGTGTACGATGCTTCGTTTGATCTTCTGGGCGGATTACAAGGATGTATTTTCAAGATAATGGGTCTGGGTAAAAGTAATCCTGATAAACCCGATATTAGACAAGTTTTGTGGTCAATGCAGTTATGTACCAATATGGAGAACTTAAAAAGGAATTTATACTAAAGACAGTTAATACTCGTTTTAAAAGTGTTACTTTGCCGAAACATTTGCTTTCAATTGGTCAAAGAAGCTATACTTATTATGCAAAAAAGTATTTTAATGAGTTGCCGATTAAATTAAAAAATGTATACATTAATAAAAAAGTATTAAAAAGGAAAGTTATAGAGCAAATTAGAAACATTGACATTATTTAATGATGTAAGTTTTAGTACAATTTTCTGCCAATCCTAACATAACACTTTCACTTAAGTTTGTCGACACGTTTCGGAGTTCCTCCATTATCGAGACCTATTTCAGTACTCCTATTTGAGTATAATCAACTCATACCACCACACAGCAAAAAGGTTTAAAAGTTGATTATCGATATTAAGCAGCTCTAGGGTACAAATTCTACAAAGTGGTTGATTCGCCTAAAGTAATGTTATGGAATGAGACGGGTTATGGTACTCACAAGTTTAAAAGGCGTTTCGGGATTATATATTTTTATTAGGCTATTGCCTAATCATACTAAAATGTATTGCCTGAGCAGAAATAAAACACAGATGATTAAGAGAACCTATAGAAATATTTACTAAATGAAACTTTAGTTTTTTTGTCAGAGCATTCAACACTAAGCCATAACAGAGATGGTTTGCAATAATACAACAACACAATTAGTTAACTTTTACAAGTAAAGCTCTGATTTATAATTTTATTCAAATAGGAGCTGCAGTTTGACAATACTTTTAGATTGCTACTGTATAAGGTAATAGTAAAAACATTAAAATCAGTACTTACTTTAGTTCCTAAATCTAAAGTTAAAGCACTTTCGTATTTCTCTAGACCCAAAGGAGGGTGTAATTCCATCGGCACAATTTCTAGGTCTTCTTTACACGCTTCAATCCACAATATTGAGACCATCGGTACATTCCAAAGTTGGGCTCTCTTGTACGTTGACATCAACCCATCTTTAAAAACTACCACTGATACCTGTATGAAATCAGATATTTGTAGATAGCACATTTCTTTATATTTCTAAATAATAAAGTGAAGAAAGTAATGTGATAAAATGAAAACATTAAAAAATGATAATTAATCTTTCTTGTTATATATAAACACATTCACATGTGAACACATTTAGACTATGTTTTTAATTTATATCGTCCGAGAATCTTTTGTTACTAATTATCTTAGAACGATAAGAAGTAAAAATGTGAAGTAGAATTACAATTGTGTTTTTAATCTTGTAGCCTACTAAAATTGCTTTTAACATAGAGCCAATAATCCAAAGGCAAAAAATTTGGAAATTAGTAATTAGCCATTTTTGTAGCTCTTACAACTTGTATGCATGCAACATAAATTCCAATGGATGCAAATATTTCTTGTGCCTAAGTTCCTTAATTTGATTTTACACATTCGCTTAGTTAAGAAAATTGTCTTCACCTAAATTAAAACTCGCAATGTTTTAAAACTATGTTTTTGTCCTTTTTTTTAATGAATAAATTAAAATTTTTGCTTTACCTGAGAATTGACTAAGCAATGATCAAGTGAACACGTGTGTCCATCTTATATGAAAGTATTAACATTAAATGTGATATATTTTAAATGTAGTTTTGTGTTTCAAAGTGTTGTGATGTACATGTTAATGTGTTATGTTGTGTGTTTTGTGTAATTTTAAAGTTGGCGAGCATTTAAATTAAATGATATAACCTAACAAGTTTCGGTTTCACAATACCTGAATAAAATAGGCGAAACGGTTGTCACCGATTAATAAACAGCGTTTACTGGACTGCGAGCAGTTGTATAAATAAGGTATTTATTTAATTATAAGTGATTAAATTCACTGTGTACTCGCTACTCGCTAGTGACTGGCGGCAGCGGGCAGCCAAGCGCCTGGCTGACTCAACAGAGGCCGCTGTTTCGTTGAGCGCACAAACTCCCTGAAGTCTACAAACAATCCAGCTGACTATGCAAGTAAAAAAATTTTAATTCGGAATTATGTGCAGTACTGCATGGGTGTCATCAGAAGTTTTTTATTGGGGGGGACACATTACGGGGGGGTAAGTTCAGAGGGAGGTCCGAGAATGTTGAAAATATTATTTCTCAAAACATCGTTTTTATGCATTTCTAAGGGGAAATTAGGTGAAAACGAGAGTATTGTTTTTTTATTAACTTCTTCTTTTATTCGCTTCATAATTACGGTATGTGAAAATTTCTCACTATTTAATTACGCACAAGAATTGTAAGCACATAACTTTTGTTCACACCAACTATATTAGGATAATACGGTAAGCGCGACAAAAATGTAAGGTTATGTTTAACTGAACTGCTATTGACTGACAAGTGGAAAGAGGAGTGGAAGCAGACAGAATAAAGGAATGTCGGTGCGTTGTCTCCATGTCCGTTTATGCCTACATCAGCGTCGCGTCTTTTCTCGTCGTTGTTTTTATCATTACTTTACATCATTTTGTTACCTTTAGGCCGCTTTTATGCACGCGTTCGCTTTCGCGTTTGATCGAACTTTGTGTTTTTAAACTACATTGAGTCAAATGGAACCTTTTATTCACGGCTTAGCGTACTTAAAAACGCAGCATTCTATAAAACGGCGCACTGTCTTACGTTTTGTTCGCATTTGGTCGAACGCCGTGTTTTCAAACTACATTGAGTCAAATGCAACCTTTTATTCACATCGCAGCGTTCTGGTGTATGCCTGCAGAGGTACCAACTTTAAATGCCAGTTCATTGAACTAGTTTACTGATATTCGGAAATAAAAAAAAAAAATTCATTTACTTCCCTCAATCGTGCGTACAAAATGCTGTATGTGCCGTCTATGTACCTACTGTTAATGGAATGGACAGAAAATCTTCTATTTTTACATTTTTTTCTAAGTAAATCGTAACCGCAGTAAAGGACTACTAGTCGCACTGACACAACGTCAGCTGCACTGCACTGTGGGTGGACAAACGCAGGGAAAACGCGAGAAAAAAGCGACCACTGAAAACTCGGTGTTCAATCAAACATGCGTGCATAAAAGGGGCCTTAGGCTGGTTTGGCCTTATGCAAGGCGTTTGGCGTCGAGCGACAGACGCGCCGTGATCCTAGTTCTATTGAATGAAATGGGAGCATTTATGCACAACGCGCCAAAATTTGTGTCACCGGAGGAATGCCGCGTCACTAGATACTGGCGACAGATATTTAAAACGAGGCTTCTCTAGTTCGCTCTAAATACATTGAATCAAATTGGTACAATTATGAAGGGCGTTCGGCATCTCGTGACAGAGCTGTAGACAGCTTTCTGCTCTTATTGGAATCTAGGGGTGGGGAAAATTCTGTTGTTCTATATATTTTATGTTTTGTTACGAATTGATGGTGTGTGTGTTATTTTTTTTTTTTTTTTTTTGGGTTTAAAGGCGAAAAACCTGGGTGGTTATCATCGCCTGGTGGTGTGTGTGTTAAAAGATATATAGTAGTTATATTCAGTATTAGAGTTAGTATGTTTGGTGTAAAGATATTACTTTGCGTAAGACAGATGGAGGTAAACAAGGAATCATAATAAGGAAGGATGAGCTTGGCGGAAGTGTTTTTGTGTTGCACGGAAGAACAGTGCAGTTTGTCAACACGGAAGTTAGATGGGTTATATAAGCACAACCCTAATCTAGATTCGAGGCCAGTCTGTTAAAGTGTGGGGCCGGAAAGCTAGGCCAATTAGCAAGGGACGTTTGGCCAGGACTTGGCCAAGTATTGTGATTGAGAAGCTAAGGGTTGGAAGCTGGACAGCAAGAGACAAGTCATCACTACGAGAAGTCTACACGAGATTGAAGGATGAAACCGGTTCTGCAATAGAACGAGATTTGAGTGAGTCACAGAATATTTAGTCTATTAATATCACATTGAGTTTGGAGTCAAAAGATTAACGGGAAAGTTTAATTAAAAAGTAAATTCAGTAGCTTTGTTACCAAGTTCTTGTTTCAGTCTGTCATACAGTCTGTCGTGTAGTATCTAGTAAAGGAAATGTATGTAGATCATAAGTAAAGACTAATGTGTCAAATTATATATTTGTGTTACTTTATTGTATGAGTATAAATATAGAGAGATAAGTATTACCACTGAACCATGATGTATTATTATCGATCTGTCCCTTTGTTATTAACATAGGAAAGTATTGTTCGAACCCGGGTGATAAGGGAACTAGAAATCCCAAACCTATCAAGTATTGCAAGGCCGTGGGTTTTGGTCTTTACCAAAAATAGTTTTTGCTTGAAAAAATCGGCCGAATTTTGAATGAACTTTTTTTGTAAAATTACTTAGTTTTTTAAGATACATTAAATACGTATGTAGATGTATGGAAAAAATATGTTGTCTTAATTTTTGCTGAAAAATGTTTTAATTGAATTAGGGTTTACAAGTATTGATTTAACTTATTGATGAGTAATTAATTGTTTTAAATACCTGTTGTATGGCCAGTGTTACGTTTTGGATACCTTATTGTGAATTTTTTGTTAGTATGTTTGTATTTTTGTTTGTAGCATAATTTCGACGTCTTTAAATTTAAGTATTGTGTTATATTTTAAGTACGAATGAATTAATTGTTACGGCGCAGTAGGAATTCATTGTCAGCAATTAGCTCCTTCTTTCCTCGAAACGTGTAAGTCTTCACGAGTCAACATACTCTATTTGGTACCAATAGCTGTATTTTGCACTTTCGGCAGATTGAGTAACTGGAAGTGTGGAATACAGTAGATACTGAATTATATGTTTCTGTTTGTTTTCGATGCGTACCGAGCTCAGGAATTTGCGAGCGTGGCATTTATGTGTTAAGTGTTACAGTGTTTAAATACCACAGCGTGTAGGCCTTGCGTTGTCTTGCTTACGTCAGGAAATAAACTCCGGTGGTTTCTGCAGATTGCATTGTTTTAACTTTAGCTGAAATAAAGGCTTGGAACAAAAATAGAGCAGATAAAATTTGGACAGATTTAGGTTTTCGTGCATCTAAGGAAGCAGATTTAGAATGCATACGTTCTAATTTACGATCTAAATTAGTGGCAACAAAAGGCGTAGGTTGTACGGCTAGTTTGTTTATACAACCAAAAATGGCAGAGCGAGTACCTTTCTTTGATCCGGGTATATTCCAGGGTACTACGGGGGACGATGTTTTAAGTTACGTGACAAGGTTTGAGCGTGCATCGTTAGCTAATGGTTGGGCAGATGACAGAAAATTACTATATTTTCCCATGTATTTAGAGGGTGTTGCTTTAACAGTTTATGATAATTTTGAGCGTAAGCACAATGTTTTCACATGGGCGGAGTTAAAGGGACTGTTTAAAAATACATTTACACCCACGCTGGAAAAGGAGATGTTGTTAATGAAGCTTAATAATCGGGTACAATTGCAAGATGAATCCTTCGTACAGTATTGGGCAGACGTAGAACATTTATGCGCACGGATAGATGCGGATATGCCAGAACAAGAGTTGTGTGCATATATTTTGAAGGGGCTCAACCCAGCATTGCTACAGAAAATAGCAATGTTGGACAATTCTTCGATGAAAAAGCTGAGGGACAATATTAGGTCATACGAGAAGGCAGCTTATTTAATGCGGAATCGATTAGGGTGTCATTCGTCCGACGATACTGCGGATAAGCAGGTGGCTGAACTGGGAGAAAGGATAGACAGAGTTATGGCTATGTTAGATCATATGCAGGGTCGTCACATCGCGAGAGGGGAACGTATGAGACACAATACGACGGTAGGATGCAAGATAATAGGGAGAGCCAGGTGCGGTTCCAGGACGACAGATCGCCATGTAGGGAGAGATCTTACGGCAACCATAGGGCGCCCGATCGGAAGGCATTCCATGGATATTATGAGACCGGAGGGCGGTATGAAAATACACAGCGTGACCAGTATACGACGCAGAGTTATACATGTTGGGAGTGTGGCAAGCCATGGCACTTTTCCAATGAGTGCAGGGGCAAAATTCGAAGACATGCATCGCCGCATAGGGGAAACTTTTACAGTGGCTACAATCGGAGGCAGGAGCCAGGAAATTATAAAGAGCGATCGGAAATGAACGGACGCGCATTCTACACGCAACGGTACAGGTATCCAGCGCAGCAACGCACATGTTGCATATGCAAGAAAATAGGACACGTTGCCAGGGACTGTAGACGTCAATTTCAGGAAGAGCTACAAAAGCCGAGAGGGCCGCGACGGTATTCCCCTGAGCCGGAAAAGCCTCGGAGACAAGGTTTGTTTCTGATAAACGCTAGTAAAAAGGATAATGTAGGGTTGCAGTGGAAGATCACACAACGTCGGGAACAACAAAAACATGTGAATTTTATAAGGAAGCAATTGCACTGCCGTCAGCAAAATAGTTACGCACGCTTAAACGTAGTACATTCAGGCCGCGATAGCCGTGTCAGCGACCTTGAATTGAAGTCATTGCCAGGCGTAACAGATGATTCAAGCACACGTAAGTCGACAATAGGGTGTTATGGTATAATGACCTTGAACACTCGTAGGAAAGGACTCCATGAACGTCGCGCACTACATTTGGATGACGGTTTAAGGAATTTTGCTAAACCAGTAACAACACGGAAAATGATTCCCAATCCACGGAATGATTTACCAAGAAATATGGCGCGGATGCGGGTCAAGCGGTATAGGCGGAATGACAAAAGATATAAAGGAGTAGAATACTGTGTAGGGAAGCAGATGTTTGTTCGGGAGCCGAGGAGGCATAACAAATTAGCACAGGATTATTCAGGGCCATGTAAGGTCTTGCGGGAAAATTACAGGGTTGCTATGTACAGGCATGGGCGATTAAAGCCAGAAAATGGGCATGTAGCAAGGTTAAAGAAGTACGTAGCTTCCGGGTGAGCAGTGTTGGTTGTGTGTTTTTCTTCTTTCTTAGTTGAAAGTCTGCGTTTTTATATTTTGTATTTTGGTCTATATTTGTATTATATAAATTATGTTGCTAAGTTTTTATGAATTATATGTATTATGTTATATTGTGTATATTATGTGTGTAATGGGTTATAATATATTGTAAGACAGAGTGCACCAAGGTGTCTGTAAACTTCAGAGCTATGTTGTTTGGCAGGGGACTTGGTTTTTGTATATAAGGGATGATTTCCTCAATGTGGTATATCAAGGGCTTAGGTATGACGTTTACTCTGATTTCCGGACTGTAGAAGATTTGCACAATGATTGAGAGTTAAGAATGCCATCATTAATTATAACTTTTGAGTTTGTTGAAGGCAGTTAGCATAGCTACGGGGATACTTGCAATCCGTGATGTGATTGCGGCAGTTGTCATACCAAATATGAGAAGAGCCACTGAAAGGATGCAGCAGCAGCGGCGGCCACGGAACTGAGAGCGGATCTGCTAGGACCATTCTTAAGGAACCTCTACCTTGGATATTGTGGGCGTGGCAGCGGACAGCAGACACTGTGTAGAGGAAGCGGTCGGTGGCTACGGGATCCTGAATTGTGTTTTATACCTAGTCAGCGGATAGCGGGTCGCTATCTGGATAGTGCGCCAGATTCCTTTCCCAAACCCCAGTTTTCCCCGAACTTTCTGTTTCCCCAGAACTTTTTATTCCCCCAAACATTGGACGTTTTATATGTTGTTTGTTCTGTAAATTTTGTTATAATGTTGTAGTAAATCTGTATAGTGGATGTATGTATGTGTTTTAAATGTTTTTAGGAAAATACCTTCCGAAGGAAATGTAGGACAAATGTCGAGGACGACATTTTTCAGAGGAGGCGTATTGTTACGAATTGATGGTGTGTGTGTTAAAAGATATATAGTAGTTATATTCAGTATTAGAGTTAGTATGTTTGGTGTAAAGATATTACTTTGCGTAAGACAGATGGAGGTAAACAAGGAATCATAATAAGGAAGGATGAGCTTGGCGGAAGTGTTTTTGTGTTGCACGGAAGAACAGTGTAGTTTGTCAACACGGAAGTTAGATGAATTATATAAGCATAACCCTAATCTAGATTCGAGGCCAGTCTGTTAACCTTATAACGGCCAAACGACACCACAACACCATGTTTCACGGCGCAAACGCAACAACTTCACACATTTGCATAAAATTTGCATATATTTGCATAGTCGCTAATTTAACCCACTTAAAATTATCCAATCGTAATAAAACTGGCACCATTGGAAAGGAAATGAATTAAACTTTAATTTTTGTATTTACAACTTTTTCGTAAAACGTATATTTACATACGTAATCATCGTTTTAAAATGTGCACATCGGCCTACAGCTCTTTCCACGCGGGAATCTGCGCACAATTGTACTGTTATTTCTCACTCTTGCAACGTTTCCCACCATCTACAATAATGTTTCTTTGGCATTTCTAACATACCGTTGGATTGGTTGTGATTTCATCTTTCTGTTGGTGTCTTCCAATCAGATTTCACAGTACATTTACTGTTTCAAACAAGATTTACTGTAAACCCTTGCGATTGGACAGTCTCTCAACCGATAAACACGCCTTTTGTCAACGATTATTTAGTAGGCAACGCCCAATGATTTGACAGATTGCTTTATACGATTTTGTAGACGAAAGTCTGTAGTATCTAATGGTAGTAAGTAAACTGGATAAAACCGGTTTTGTGATTGTCTAAACAGCAGTGACAAGTTACGTTGTTGTGAGATCGCCTTGAGCGTTCGTTCCCACGCTATTCAAGTAGTCCGACCTACAGCACGTGTTAGCTCGGGAGTTTTTATTCCACTGATGTATTTTTGTTATTCAAACGAATGTAACTCAAACACTTTTGTGAACTAAGGAAAGACAAGTACACCGTTCTTTTCTTTGATTTATCCTCTACCACTTTCTTATAATAATATTTCATTTTTTGTCAAAGCATATACGTAAAGCACGTTACAATCTAGGCCTAGGTAAATACCAGTTGTGTACTTGAAACATAAAAACGGTTTTTTTCAAAATAAAAAATTTGAAATTGATAAATGTTTTTATACAGTTCTATTTAGAACTAAATTACGAAACTTTTTTACGCTTACGAAAAAAATACAAAAAATGTTTACTAATTGTTATGTAGGCCTAAAGTTGAACTTTTTCCTTTCGTTACTGAACATTTTTTGTTTCTTGAGCTAATAACTTTTACAATTTCAAAATAAACTTATTTTTAGTGGCATATTTGAATTCTTTGAAGTTTCTTCTACAAAAAAGCTATTGAACACATTTGGATTGGGGTTCATTTACTATTTTTGGCGAATTTTTAAAAATATGCTTGCAAAACGCTAAAAACGGGCTGGCCAATTTTAGCTTTAACCGTGGCCGTTGTTGGGTTAAAGTGTGGGGCCGGAAAGCTAGGCCAATTAGCTAGGGACGTTTGGCCGGGACTTGGCCAAGTATTGTTATTGAGAAGCTAAGGGTTGGAAGCTGGACAGCAAGAGACAAGTCATCACTACGAGAAGTCTACACGAGATTGAAGGACGAAACCGGTTCTGCAATAGAACGAGATTTGAGTGAGTCACAGAATACTTAGTCTATTAATATCACATTGAGTTTGGAGTCAAAAGATTAACGGGAAAGTTTAATTAAAAAGTAAATTCAGTAGCTTTGTTTACCGAGTTCTTGTTTCAGTCTGTCATACGAAAGTAGTATCTAGTAAAGGAAATGTATGTAGATCATAAGTAAAGACTAATGTGTCAAATTATATATTTGTGTTACTTTATTGTATGAGTATAAATATAGAGAGGTAAGTATTACCACTGAACCATGATGTATTATTATCGATCTGTCCCTTTGTTATTAACATAGGAAAGTATTGTTCGAACCCGGGTGATAAGGGAACTAGAAATCCCAAACCTATCAGTTTTCATTTTCTTTTGAAGATGGTTATTTTTTAGTTTTAGAAGTTAATTTTTTCTGTAACCAGCAATTGTTTCTTGTCAGGTAAACCAAATAATTATAGTTAATTTCTTATGCTGTCTGTTATTTTTCTGTATGAAATTTTTTTCTGCCAGCAAAACAAAATAATTTTGTTTTTTTGTTTTTTTCCAGTTTATAACAAAACGCACAATCTGTTTTTCATGTTATAATTTAGTAAAATAATTTTTTAATGCCTTTTATTCATTAAATATTACATGTTATTATTTAGTTTCAAAAATTTAG
>JAGFPH010000759.1:202956-231045 GCA_018207615.1 Philaenus spumarius | reverse complement strand
TTTATTCATTAAATATTACATGTTATTATTTAGTTTCAAAAATTTAGTTTAGTGTCTTCTAAACTAATAAATAACTTTTGTATTTGTAGCTAGGAACAAAATTATAATAAACGTGAATTTTAATTAATTATTGTTTTGTTATTATTTTAATTATTTAAATAATTAATGAATTAAAATTATTTTGATAAGTTGAAATGAGTTCTTAAATGGAATATTTTAATAATTGAAAAGTAATACCAAATCACGTCTCAGAATCAATGTTTACAAATTATATAACAACAAACATTATACAGTTCACATATTTTTAAAGTTATTATATATATATTATTTGATACAATCAGCCTAATATGTGACCTGACAGAACGTACCATTAGTATAATTGAATAATGCAAACCTTTGAAAAGGATGTATTTATTTATGCTTTTGTTTATAAAGTTGATTTTCTCTTTAGCTAAACACATCTTCAAAAGTTAACAAAGAATTTTACATTTTCACTAGAATTATATTACAATCAGAATTATCTATTCATACCTTCATCGTAAGGTTGAAAACAATTTGAAAATACAAACATAGCACGCAAAACATAAATTGGCAATAATTTAAAATATTTTAATATTAATTTTTCAGCAGTCAGCCCCACAACTACTGCATTCTATCAGCTCCCCACCAATCCTATTTAGGAACGCGGCAGTAAAAAATGCGTGAACAAATTGTCAACAAATGTCACACGCGCGTCTCAAGCAAAAGCGAGACAGTCAACATGATGAAAACACAGGACACGCCAAGTTCTGAGTTTCCAGAACATGTGACACAAAACTCCAGCCTAACCATAAAACCAGCCTAACCTATTAAATATTGATAATTATTAAATAGTACCAGTGATTATGATGATAAATAATAAAAAAATATAAAAAGAAAAGTAAAATCATGTAGAGTATTTTATAACTCTGTAACAATTCAAAATATATCCCTACATAAAAATCATTTAAAATATCAAAAGAAACCATTCATAATTGCTGAACTAAACACGCATGAGTGCGAGAGAGAGGAACAGACTACTATAAAGGCAATTGATTCACAAGTCGAAGCAGCGACACCTATCGATAAAAATCGTAAATGATTCATTAATAAGATTATGACAGTCGACTTCCAACAACATTATAAATAATTACCAGTACTTCTCGACCTCAAATTGATATCATTCCCACATCAAAATTAATCTAAATTAAACGACCAATCCATATAAAATATAATAATAACTCAAGAGTAAACCAATCGACCGAAATCCACCTTTTAAAATACACTCGAAGCTAGGCCGATGTACGAAATTGTAGGCCTATTCCAAATTAAAACCACCGATCCCAAGGAAACTAAATTCTAAATCAAAAAAGGAACAGAACTATCGAGTCGAACAGAAGATTTTACATCAAAAATGTCTTTGGCAAAATACGAAAAGAAATACCGTTAAGCTAGTAAATTTCTTCAAAGATATGAATATTCGGTTAAAACATGGAGAACGAGAGGCCATGTTTGTTTAAACCCAGCCCACAATCACGTGACCGCTTATGCCGCGGAAAAGGAGACTTTTAAACGACCAGATAAATAACTATATTTGTAGACCTTAGATATTAGATATTGAGTTGTACAAGGAGCTATTTTAGATATTTTCATTTAAAAGTTTATTTACTCGAATTCTATTTACTTTTACCATTCTATGTTCTTTAAAAAACCAAAATACATCAAAATTTCATTAAAATCATACAAAACAAATACACTACATTTCAAAATACACATTTTCACATAACAATCAAAATCCCACAAGAAATGAAATTAACCAGGCCTTACTGTACCAGTTCCTGAGAGCCTAGGGAAGCCAAATTGGGATAAAATCCAATTAATTGTTGCTGAGACATCAAAGGGAGCAGACGCTGTGTTAGAGCCCACCAAACCACAAATTTCAAGACCATTTTGAAGAACAACTGCCTACGTTAAAATAACCTTGTATAAGTGAAGTGACTGAACATTATCAAATTTCAATAAACCATTCTTTTCAAGAAGAAGACTGTATATAAAAATTGGGTGAGATCAATCCACATAACTATTCATCAAATTGGATATACTCCAACCTTTCTTTTGCATGTTTAAATTCAAAGAACTATACCAGTAAAGCTGATAAACTTTTCTAAATATAGATATATCCCATCAAGATTTCAACTTTCATCAGAACTTTATCCTTTATATTAACACTAAATTCATACATCTACTTACCAATACACTTTCCACCTTGTACTAAGTTATTTTCTCCTTTGTTTTAATTATCCTAATTCTTAATTTAAATAATTTGTATAATATTTGTTTCAATTTAATATTGGTAAGAGCCGGCACCAACCTACCCGAGATTAAGAGTGCTCATTGGGAAATGATTCCCTAAAATAATTTTGTATATATTTGATTTTGAGCTAAATAACTATTAAACTGTAAATATTTTTTTTAATTTTCTATTGATAAATAAAAGAAGATTCTATTGTAATTGTAAACCTGTGTCCTGAGTCAAATCATTTATCAAATTGATTAAGCTAGAGTAAGCAGTGTTACAGTTCATTATATTGAGAATAAAATAAAAGTAGAGTTTTATAAATTAGGATGTATCTTGTTCTATCATAAATTGACGCCTACAACATTAGGCCTATTGAATTGAAGTAAAAGAGAAAGTGTAAATTTATAAGTTGACGCCCAACAAGTGGGGCTTGTTAAAAAATCATTTAATATATAACAAATTGGCTTTCTCAACGTGAGGCTTCTCACAAAATAATAATAATAAAAGTTGTATTGTAATAAATTGACGCCGCAAAGTGTGGCTTTTCTAATAAGGAAAAATTGTATTGTAATAACTCCTTTTATTTACAAAATTCTTTTTTTTTTACATCTCTGATATTGAGGATGTAATCACAAACCTCAGGTATTGGGGGGGTCCCCTCCCCCGGCGATGACGCCTGTGCAATACTGTAATGTACTTATTTATTTACAGTACATTCCCGTGTTCGGATGAATAACTGACGTTCGGATAATCAACGCTCTACTGTAGATAGAGGCACTCTCAGAAATATTAAACCATGAAATATCATCATACTGAAAAAATCATTATTTTGAAATATAATTCTGATTTAACTAAACAAAACTAATTTTTCTCAAATTGTGTTAAAAACTGAGAATTGTGTTACAATCAGTGTGTAATACGCGATGGTATTATTTGTGTATTTGTGCACATTTAGCATATTATGTTTTATGTTGTACTGTAATTTATTTTAATCTAGAATTATTAATGACCTCAAAAGAGCAACAATCTTAAGATGGAACGAGTTCCGAAACGTGTCATGTAAAATAAAGTAAATAAACTACTTAAATTATAAAAAAGTCACACAGACGGACATAATTATCCTTTTAATCATGTGACTTGGATACAAACAACACAATGAGTTTATTTTAGCTTATATTTTCTGTACAAAGCTAAATTAGTCTTTGAAAATAAAAAAAAGGCAATAGAAAACCCAAGTTTTAGCATAGCTTTCTTCATTTCGAACTAAACAATATTAAAATATTATAGAAATCAAATATTTTATCATTATTTAATATTTTAAAAACGGAAATATATACAAAATGTGATCTCAGGGGCTGTTATTCACCATCAGAGGGAACCTTAGAAAACTTATTTACAAAATCCCAAAAATGTCCCGCTCATACCACCCCTATCTTAAAAGTTTGTATAATGGAAATGTATGGCTTGTGATACATCCAATTAAAGTCAATAAAAAAAACATGCATTTCTGTTGTACCAGTAAGGTAAGAAAATACAAATCAGTTAACGCATTCATTCGCTATGCTCAAAAATGTTTTTTTTTTTTTTTTGTGCTTTCCATGCCACTTTGTGCCTTTCGGCTAACGAGCATGTTTTTTTGGGTTTTTAATATTTTATGGTCCCCCGCGGGATTTGAACCCGGGACGTCTTGCTTATGAGGCAAGTACCATAGCGGTTGAGCTATGACAGAGGACTGCTCAAAAATGTTATTTTATAAGTTATTTTTATAACTTTATATTATTTAAAAGACGGAAACAGATATGCAAAATTTGTTCTTGAGACAGTTATTTACCATAAGAGAGAACCTTATAAAACCTATTTACAAAATCCCAAACCCATCTCCCCTCCACCTATCCTATTTTGAAAATTCGTATTGAACACACAATATTATATGGCTTGTGACACATCATATTGAAGATCTTTAAAAACCATGAATTTCTGTAATAAGAAAATACAAATCTGTTTACACATTCGTTCGCTATGGTCAAAAATAAATTTTATATTGTTTAAAAGACAGAATTAGTAGGCCTAATGCAAACCCTGTTCTCAGGACAGTTATTCATCTTTTATGAGAACTTAGAAAACCTATTTACAAAATCCCCCCCCCCCAGTTCCACTCCTATCACCCCCATGTCAACAATTTGTAACAAACACTTATGACTTGTGAAATATTAAATTAAAACCCTTTATAAAACATAAATTTCTGTGATAGTAAAATAAAAATTGTTTAACGTATTTTTACGTTAAACCGAGAACCATAGCCTATCAATCACTTCTTCAGGCCACAAATAAAGAAATTAAAGTGGAAGTGCAGTACGCAATCAAAGGCATAGATTCTTATTTTTTCTTATCAGGGCATACGATAAGGAGTTCCTGGTTATCAATCTGTGATCAGGTAAATTTGGTTATTTTTATTTCATGCTGTTAACTTTCTTTGTCCAATCATAGACTGTGTAATTAATGATTATTTTCATAGTGCGATAACATATCTGTATACCATTTAGAAAATAATGTACAAAATACATTTTTGGTTTTGTGAACGAATGCGTTAGCCA
The DNA here is from genome assembly GCA_018207615.1 of Philaenus spumarius. NCBI lineage: Eukaryota > Metazoa > Arthropoda > Insecta > Hemiptera > Aphrophoridae > Philaenus > Philaenus spumarius. The sequence continues at coordinate 226,134 of JAGFPH010000759.1, read as the reverse complement.
ACTTTTACTTTTTACTGAAAGAATTCATGGATTTTAAATGCCTTCAAATTGTATGTGCTGCAAGCCATACTGTACATTATACATTTTTGAGTTGGGGATAGTAGGATTAGCAGGGGGTTTGGGAATTTTGTAAATAAGCTTTTTATGGTTCCCCTGGCAGTAAATAAGTGAACCTAGGTCAGATTTTGCATATCTCTTTCCCGCCTTTTAAATAACTTCTTAAATGATTATTACTTCTTATAAATAAAATTCAGGGCTGTGCGAATCCAGAAATTCTAGATCGAATCCGAATCCGAATATTTTTTCAGTCATTTTGAATCCGAATAATATTTTTATGCTAATTACGAATTCGAATCGAATCCGAATAATATTTTTAGGCTAATTACGAATCTGAATCTCAAGTCTATGAATTCAAATTGAATCCGAATCCTCCAAAGTTTGTCGAATTGATAACAAATATTATATTAGAAAGACCTCAAGGTATTTAAAAAATTATTATTTATTGGACTATGTGCAGCTTATTTTAAAATTAAATTATATTAAAAACTAACATTGAATCCAAGTCCAACTTCTTTTTATTGGGAATTTAACCCAATCAAATACACCCCACCTACTAACTGGTATCATAATTTAGTTAATAATTATTATTAAATGAATAACATAATACAAATTTAATAGGCTAATTAAATCAGGTAATGTCAAAAATTAAAAAATCAAACTGCAACACTTATAGGCTGCTGAGAAACATTTAATGAACAGCAGCCTAACATGGTGCAACATACTCTGTTCAAAATTGTTAACAACTTTTTTCACATTCGTACAATTTTATCCTTGAAAAATTTTCAAATCTTTTCGGTCACTACTTGATCTTTCGAAACGAATCTGGATTAGCGGATTTGTTTTCGAATACGAATCCGAATATTTTTGCATGGCAAATTCGACTATCGAATCCGAATTGAATCCAGAGATGGATTCGGATTCGAATCTATTTACGAACTATTTGCACAGGCCCTGATAAAATAATTCATTGCTTCAATTTGATATATCACAAGCCATATGACGTGTCCATTACAAATTTTTGAGATGGGAGTGGTATGAGCGGGATGGGGGTTTTGGGATTTTGCAAAAAGGTTTTTTAAGGTTCACCCTGACAGTGAATAACTGTCCCGAGATTAGATTTTGTATATCTTTTTCCGTTTAATTACATAATAGTGCTGGTACGGTACCTAAGTTTAAAAAAAATCACTGTAGGACCTATATTGTTTTTTAATATTTTACTATTAACAAATCAATTTACCTTTTTAGTAAAGTAATTTTCAACTTTAGCACCAAGCGAAGTCAGTACATCTTTTACTCCTTTAGAACGATTTTCAGAATCACTCCGCACATCAACAAAAGCCACAACTCCTGTAAAAGTTTACATAAACAATCAAATTAAATAAATTAGGCCATAAATGAAACCTAACAGGGTTTCATAATAATGATAGTTTATTGTTTACTTTCAGAAGAATCTGTAATTTCTTCGGCACAAATTTTCTATTCGACCCTCGGCTGACCTATGGCAACACAAATGCAATACGGTAATAATTAAAAAAAATAACCTTAAATTCTAACGTATAGTCTTTAGTCACAGTATGTTTACCTGTATTTAACATTTAACAGTAGAATGTAAAACAACATCATCATCTGTAAAAATATCAGCCGAGGGTCAAATAGTAAATGTACATCATTTCTTCAAATAGCCTAAGCCTGCACACATTGAATACAGATTAATTTTGTGTTTATCTAGTTACTTCTATGTCTAGGGTAAATAGCCTAACATAAATTATTGAAAACAATCATACAGTATATAACTTACCAATCAATACTACTTTTGAAACAGGTTGAGTACTACAAAGAATATCATCAATTTCAGGTGATCTTATATTATTAGATGAAGATGAAACAGGCGTTCTGGGAAATGATGTAAGTGGGCTATCTGCTAATTTTCTAATTCCACTAAGAGGAGCTAAATTTTTTAAATGATGACTATTGTTCATTTTTGGTGTTTGTAATAATTCCAGATTTACAGTAGTTTGGGATGAATTTTCTTGCAATTCATTTCCAATTAGAGAGCAGTTTTCAGTTTCATTTGAATTAAAAGTATAACCTAAGGTCTTCTTAGCAGTAGAGCTTATATTGGGAAGATCAATCTCGCTAAATAAAGTTGCAAGTTTTTTAGGTACAGATGATGACCTTACTTGTTTAGCATGTTTATCCCGATCGTGTAATTTACTTGAAGAAAATACACTAGTTAGTTTTTTAAAGCCGGACTTTTTTAGGAACTTTTCAGCCTCATTTCTACCAATTACACTGGTTTTAAAAAGTGACAATTGAACTTCTGTTGGGATAAAATGAGGCTTATCCTTATATGAAGTTAATATTTTCTGATCTACTTTTGGTAAAGAACGTTTTTTTCTTGATGGTCCAGCCTTTTCCAATTTCTTTTTTCTTTCTGTCACAGTCTTAAGGTGTTCTTCAAAAGTAACGTCATCCATTTTAAAAATACTTTCATAAAAATCTGACCCTGAATTTATTTTCTTTTGACATGATGATGATGATGATGCAAATGGGTCTCCAAATGTTGATTTACACTCAATGTCTTCATCACGGGATATTTCAAAGCTATTGTCCATGTTTAACTAAGAAGCAAAATACAGTACATTAATTTTGTAGCCTAGGCCTAGGCCTATCTATCATAGGTTAAAATTATTCACAAAATTATAATTTGTATAGCCTATCTGATATCTTCAATAATTACAATAGTTATGATAAATATTTTTTTATTCAAGATAGTATTAGGCCTATGTAATTTAATTGCCTCGCAAAAATTGTTTAAGTTAGGCCTACAATACAAATGGATTTGGAGGTTGTAATACTACTCCCACTTGGCCTATTCAATATGAAAAGTTATAATAGCCTAAGAAATGCTATTGTTGTAAGAGTTTACAATATCAATTAAATCAATTGAAATGTTTATGTATTGCGTTACTTATGGTTGTCAAATCAAAATTTAATATGTAGATAACTTATTACTTCCTTTCTACAAACTGACTTAACCTTAACATCACTAACAAGTATAAAGTATTGACAGATTGACTATTTACTTTGTAGCCAACAAGCCAACTGTCTTCCCGCCATCGACCACCGACCACAGGCACAGAACCAGAGATAATAATACCAAGAGGCACAGAACTGACAGATGTCGAGATGTCACGGAACATTAAAGATACGATACGACCTTTGATTATGGACGTTCTAAGGTCTTTTTCCTTTTTTTTTCTTCTTGATGCCTGTATACGGGGGTTTGTATATACATGTAGTCCTTACACAAACTCACTGTCGTTTTCTTTTATTTCCTACACTTTTCACTTATCACTGTTTAATAAAAAAGCTCTAATTGGCTTGAAGGCAGAGACATCTGCTGGCTGTAACATTCTGGTAGAGTTATTAAATAATAAAATCAATATTATTCCTAAATCAGTGCAGCGCTCCCTCAGTTGGTATGTTAAGTGAGTATTATCATTGTATTTGGATAACCTAATAGAACTCTGATCCAATGCAATATTTCGTTCCACTGGAAATTCGACGATAGTGGCGCTATCTATTGGGGAAACGACAGAATCTGTGTGAAACACCAATGCTACCAATGATTTCTCCTTAGCGCTACCTCGCGGCGCGATCATGCACTATTTTCCCGACAACCAAATTTACGGCACACTGCTGCCGTATTGATGGAAGATCTATTTATTATTCATGATCTATGGTATTATGCCCATCAACAAAGAGCATTACTGGCAAACTTATTTTGTATTTATCAAGAATTCATTGAAAAGCCAAGTCAATATTAAACTCACTTAAATAATGCTAATCTCAATGAATACGACCATAGTTATTGGATTGGCATGCCCAAAACCAGCTATTGGCACTGCCCAGAGATAATAATACCAAGTGAAATTGCCTACGTGAAATTTATAAGGGTGCCAATAACTATTCTAAGGACAATTTAAAAATTTTAATAAATATCTAAGAATATTTATTTGTTTATTGTACCGTGCCTATCAATTTCAGGGGTATTTGGGAAGTAACCTGAAAACATAGTTGTTGCCAACTAACTCAATGCCAATAACTAGATTTGTGACTTTATAGTTTACAGAAATTGGCACCCCCGTAACAATCTTTACTGGAGGTTATGTTGTTAAACAATTACTCATTATGATAATAAATGCTTTTAGTAAAATGTAATTTTCATTATCAGTAATAAATTAATAAATGTTGTAGTGTAAAAATACTAATTCTGTGTTAGTATCCTTATGATTTTGTTAAGAAAAACGGTGAAATAGACTGATCTTAAAAAAAATTAAATAGTGTGCTTAAGACCAGGGGTGCTCATCCCCCCCAAAAGTCATGTCGCGATTCCCCCCCCAATCTGCGCAGACCACCGGTGGTCCTCCCCTGGAAATTTTGGATATAACTGAAGCAATTAGGAGGGTTTTTAGCAGGGTTGGTAATGTTTTAAACACTTGTTTTAAACAATGTTTTAAACAGTTAGGAAAAAGAACAGGGTGTTTTATTCAAATGTTTAAAACATAGTTTTAAACGCTGTTTAAAACATAGTTTTAAACATTTAAATAAAACGTTAATATAATGATAAAGTAACAACTATCCGTAGTTTTTACTTCATAACTACTTATTATTGAAAAATTATATATTATTTAGAAATTTATTGAGTACTAAGCAGTTTAAAGTTTAGATAAGACGCAGTAAGGAAAGGTAGAAATGAATCAACATAGAAAAAAATTATAAATAAAATAATAAAAAACAAACAAAAAAACAGTGTTTTAAACATGTTTAAAACATTTAAAAAAAAACACCCTTAGAAATGTGTTTTAAACAAAAAACAAATCAATTTTTTTTTTAAATCTGTTTTATTTGTTAAAATTTTAAAAAAAACTGTTTTTTTTACCAGTTTTTTGGTACTTTTAGCGACATTTTTTAACATTACCCACTCATATTTAGTAGAGGAATTTTGAAAATTTAGCTAAAATGTTTTACTTTATTTTTACAACTACATAAATGATTTTCTGTACAATTGTTTTTTTCTTTGTTGAGTAGTTAATGCGAATTTATCTATGATATCTTCATTTGAAAACTCTTTTAGCATGTCGCTTTCACAGGCCAGGACCAACAAACTTGACAACCACTCATCTCCTAAGCTGCTTCTCAGTCGATTCTTGACGATTTTCAGTCTGCTCATCGTCCTCTCAGCAGAACAGCTGGTGACCGGTAGAGAAAGGAGTATTGTATAGAGTAGAAGTAAGTTTGGCATTCCTGACAGATTCAGGAGACATCTGTAAGGTTTGATGAATCACCTTTTCATCCATTTGTTAGTGGATTCTTCATTGATTTCAACTTCTTGTTGTTCTTCTGTTTCTTTGTCGTCATCACTGTCCTTGTTCATTTCAGCTCGATCTTTCTGTTCAGGAAACAGATCGCTGATGATGATGCTTGAGTGAGCAACTTTGTATATGGCAACAAAACTGTTCAACTCTTCAAGAATTTTCTCCTCCTCCAGGTTGTAAAGATCGCATAGCTCTTTAATACATACGCTTTTTTTTACTGAGGTTGACAGTGTATTAGATTGACTTTCTTTGAAATCCAAAATTCCTTCGTGAGAGAACAATGCCATTTGGGACACCAAAACTAAAGTCTTCTCTGGGAATCTGTCATCAATTTGTCCTTGAAGGTAGTCCAACACTTTGAAGTATACTTCTACCTTTATTCTATGGAATGGCTCAGTGATTGCCTCATCAACTGCAATTTCATCCATGAACCTTTTGCGTTTTTTGTTTCTACGATTTGGTAGAGCTACATTGTGTTCATCGTCAAAGACATTTATTTGAGTTTTGATCTTGCCCCATTCTTCGTCATTTCTCAAGCTTGATAACTTTTCTTAGGTGGAAGCAATTATCTTGGGAGCAACACTGTAGTCAATTGATTTTGATTGTAAACAAACAGATATTGGAGCGAGATCTTTAAAAATAGCTGATGCAACAGTGTCGAAGTCAGAAAGATTTTTCAGCAAACCACTAGCTGATGCCTTAGTGTCACTGTCGCGCGTTTTTTCAAGACATAGCTCTGACAAAGTCTGTTTTATAATATCAAAACAGCTCACAACAGTAACCAAGGCGTCGTTTCGACTTGACCATCTAGTAGTCTGGACTCTCTTTAACCTTTGTTTTCTTTGATTTTTGTTTCCCTTTTCCAAGTTTTTTATGAAAGTATGGTGTCGCTTGTGTCCTGACATGAATATATATATAACTCTTCTAGCAAATGAAACAAATTCCTCATTTGTGGGCACATTTCCATTGATTTTTCCACCACTAAGGCAAATCGGTGAGAGCAACACCATGTGTAGAAAGCTTTGGGACAATTCTTTTGAATCAAAGTCTTTAATCCAGTGTATTTTCCTCTCATGTTTCCGGCACCATCCATGCTTTGAACCATCACTCCGACGGTACCGATTGAAATATTTATATGACTATGAAAATCTGCATAAAAAATATTTATAACCTGGTTAAAATTCACAAAACTGTAAAATTCACTTAAATTAAAAGCTGTTGGCTCACAAAACTGTAGTCGAATCGTTCTGTAGGCTACTAAACAGTTCACTTTAACTTTCTAATAAAGTTACGTTCTACCGTTCTACCTCTAACAGTAACATTATGAGTATTTGAGTAAGAATAATAAAAGAGAAACTATACTAAATTACCATTAATAACTGATTTAAACTAAATGTAGCAACTAATAACACCATACAACGAATAGACAGGCTACCCGTTCGTTGTTGTTCGTAGTCTAGCGCTAACTAGCAATATGGTGGCCACCATGAGAAACACGATGGTTGTCTCCCTCCACCGCGACCTCAGAGACTTGAGTCTAATTTACAGCCGACTGAGCCGATCGGTCTCGATCGCGTAGGTGACAGCACAGAATATGTGTTTGGCCATGCCCACAGATCTTTCACGATTTTAGTGAAGTTCTTATTGCATTAATTAAAATTGAATTTCCATTCAAGAATCTTTTGCGTTAAAGTGATTAAAAGTAACAATTTCAATTCCCCCCCATTTTTCACGTTTTTTTCAAATTCCCCCCCAAAAATTATTTGGATGTCGCAAGTTGCGACATTAAACCCCCCTGTGGGCACCCCTGCTTAAGACCACACGTTGGAAGTGATAACTTCTATGACCAATTTATATTTTTTTGTCCGTACTAATATTAGAGGAGGAGGAATAAGGATAAAATAATTTAAAACATTAATGACTTTGCTGACTTTCACTTCAATAAAAATTCACTGTAAAATGCACATGTTCTATAGAAGTGTAAAACATTGACTACTAAAGCAAAACCTATTAAGGATTCTAGAAAGTTCCTTCCTTTTTATGTGGTTTAAATATTGTTTAACCTTATTACAGAGACAAATACATGTGAGTGCTAATAACTGAGCAGTGCCAATAACTCTAACCATTACCCTACAATATATCTTCTTCATGTCAAAAGAACAACTTTTGTTTCAAAAAACAAAATGTATTATCTCAAGTATATTTTCTCTCCAAATTATTTAGAAAAACGTTATCCCGATGCACTACGCCTCTTTAACTGTCAAAATCGGTTCTCCCATACCCAAAAACAAAATGATACCCCCAGTTTTTTTTCAAAAACGTGACCCCGACGCGCTACGATTCACGCTAGAAAGCTTTTTAACACTCCGCAATAAAGTTACGAAAATTTTGGCACGACTAAATCTTTTTCTACGACGTCTGTGAGTGCATATATCGTGTTAACAGACAGACACACAAAAATTACCGCATGATTTCAATACTTCGGCATTTTAATGCGAGGCAAAGTAAATCTAAAATTTTGTTTTACCTAAGCGTATTTGGGCCACTTTGGCGAAATCAAGTAATTTATCTTGGTTGTCGAGAGGTGAGCATCACAAGGGACACTCATTCCCTTGTCCTCAGGGGTGTATCTGCAAGACCGTTGGAGTTAGCTCACTCGACTGAAGAATTGCATCCTGCACGAGGTGACCCTGTGCTGGACTAAGGTCTAGGCTGAATTCAACGGATCCAAGGGAGTAAACCCTGAAATAAAATCCCCAATCTGAAGGTTTTTCGCCCGTGCCGATAGGATGAATGATACCAAGGTAATGGTGCATTAAACGGGACACCTAATATACCAGGCGACCTCTCAGGAAAATAGCCTAACCGTGCATGCGGTGGACTTTTTTATTACCTACTACTACTGGGAACCATATGGATCCGGGGAAAAAACAAAATATGGCAGAGAACCAGCCACCAGCTGGAAACTCAGCCGGTCACTCATGACAAGTAGCGGCCTCAGAGCATGCTCATTTGGTCCAAAACTCAGAAGCATCTGAATCTGCGTCTTTTGTCGACAGACGAGAACCAGCCATCGAGCAGGGTTCTATATCTGTCGTCATGGAGGTAGATCCGAGTAAAGAGGAGGTTGAGCTGGACGAAGGACCTCCTCCTTAAAAATCAGGAGCGAGGTCATAGACATTACCTTTTGTACAGAAAATACAGCGCATCTGATTAGGGACTAGCAGGTGTCAACAGAAGCCTCCCAGTCAGATCACAAGTACATAATGTTTCAACTAGGAACATACAACATAAAATCCCTACTTCAGGAGGCCATAATGGACTGCTATCTGGATAACTGCCCTCTGCGATCTAAAACTGATAGATCCAATACCAGATTGTGGTCTCCGGACCTTGGTGGCAGAAGAAACAACTAAGAAGGCTGTTTAATGCCTCCAAGCGTAGCGGTGATTGGAGGGAGTACCACATCATACAGCAAAGCTATTAAGCAAGCCAAACTTGATTCCTGGAAAGCATTCACCAACAAGGTGATTAGCCAAAAGGAGGTAGCTAGTAATGGCTTTGAAACCTTATAATCCTGTGGGATCTTATGGAAGCTGTCAGGAGGTTACACTAAAACAGTGGAAGAGACGTTCAAGGTACTGTTTGAAACTCACTTCCCTGGGTTCATAAATAGTGATACCCACTAAATAGTGGTAGTCAAAGTCAAGCTGGGGATTGGAGGACATCCTGGGCGACTGGAAACTGGCCTGAAGCATTGTCACAATTTCTAAACTAAAATGGGCGATAAACAAATTCAGCTCATTTAAATTACCTGGCGGAGACTATCCTGCAATTATTGCAGGAAAAACCAGACTCCCTGATCCAACGTATCTGCAAGCTATGTAGAGCAAGTGTAGCCTATGACTACATTCCACAGGCATGGGGGGGCCAGCAGAGTAACATTCATTCCTAAGCGCAACAGAGCAAATTATTCTGATTCCAAAGCTTATCGACCCACTAGCTTGTCCTCGTTTTTCTTGAAAACAGTGGAATGATACATAAGGAAAGGGGTGCTCTCCGAGGTACCTCTTCATCGAAACCAACACGCCAACCAACCTAGGAAATCCTGTGAAACTGCTCTGCATAGTCTGGTGGGCAGAATCAAGAATACCCTGGCAAGGAAGGAAAAAGCCCTGTGCACTTCCTTGGACATAGAAGGCGCATTCGACAATACATCACTTTATTCAACAGTGCGAAAACTGCAAGAGCGAGATGTGGACCCGGCTGTAACAAGGTGGGTGCACTCCATGCTACGAAGCAGACACATACAAAGCTCCCTACTTAGTGAATCGATTGAAGTCACGGCCACAAGAGGGTGCCCACAGAGAGGAGTTCTTTCACCTCTGCTGTGGAGTTTGGTGGTCGATGGTCTCCTTACAGAAATTAGCCAGTCAGGAACATACATCCAAGGCTATGCAGTTGACATAACCATCTTGGTTATTGGTAATAGTGATAACAGTCTCGGTTAACATAAACAGAGATCTGAGACGTGTTAAACCATGGCGTGCAAGGAAGGCCTCAACGTCAATCCCAGCAAAACCACTATAGTTCCCTTCACAAGGAAAAGGAACTTAACAGTCCTGGACAGGATATCCATGGACAACACCCGGTGATTCCCGCGTCAATGAAGTATCTTGGAGTGATTCTTGATCAAAAGCTGATGTTGAATGCACACCTGGACAATTTGATTCTTAAGGCAAAGTGGGCGCTACTGGCAACCATACGCTTTATTGAAACTACTTGGGGACTCAAACCTCATATGGCGCTTTGAACCTGTGATCAGACCCCAAATTACAGACGGAGTGGTGGTTTGGAGGAAGAAATCATGCCAAACTGCTGTAGGTAACAAGCTAACTGGTCTACGACTTGCATGCTTATGTATAACTGGAGCTTTCAGAAGTATAACAGCTGTAGAGGTTCTCCTTGGACATTCACATAATGTCGAAGGCAAGGAAGTCGGCATACAGACTAAGAAGTGTGAACGAATGGCGGAGGGGCATGCTAGGAGCAGGAAATTCCGACATTGTGAACACCGTACTTAAAAACTCGGTGTTAAACATGGTGACTGATGCAATGCACACTGACCCTTCCAGTAACTCTCGGAACCTGAGAAGAAAACATCAAACCAGGATCTGCTGAAGGGACTCTAGTCTGGCACACAGACAGGTCTTTGATGGGCAGCAATACAGCACTTCACCTTAAGCCGGTTCTACACGATGCTACGAACGCTCGCTCCAATGTTGGACCGAACGTTTGAGACAAGCAAGTTCGACAGATGGTACAGCGAATGTTCCTGCTACACGGTGAATCGAATGTTTGATCCAATATCTAAGAAAACAGTTTGGTTCAAACGTTCGTCCAGTTGCAAAAATGGACGAGGATGACAGTCTATAATAATATATGTTTTAATTGTACACATTTAACGGGTTAAAAATCCCCACATCATATTTAGGCAGGCCTAAATAAAATTTGTTTTTAAAACAATAAATTTTTTAAATTATATTCTTTAAATGTATAGTATCTAATTACCGATAATCTGTTTCTGATTTTTCACGGGAACTTAGGTACTAGTATCAAGTATGAAATATAAATTGTAGCCTACTTAGGCTACCTGTGAAAATTTAAATGAATAATATTACTGATTAAAATTAAACACAGAGATAAACATAAACAAGACGGGTCTTTGGTGTAAATAGTGCTTCATATGAACGAGTCGTGTAGCCGTTGAATCGAACCAACGAACATTTTCCTTCAAACGTTGGAGGCATCCCTTTGACTCGGTGCAAAAATACCGACATCGGCCCGAACATGGTCAAATGCGAATGTTCGACGCTCGCCATTGGACGCTCGTAGGTTTGAACAACGGCCACACGATGTAACGAACCATCAAACGTCCAACGTTGGAAGGTGTTCGTAGCATCGTGTAGAACCGGCTTTAGACGAACATCACGATTTTGGTCTTGGTACGTACAGTTCGGTTTTCCAAGCAGAACTCTTAGCACTTACTGCTTGCGCCCACTTAGGATTGTCAAATGGATACAGGAATAGACATATCCTAATACTCTCAGACAGTCAAGCAGTACTTAAAGCGCTGGACTCAGTACAAGTCACATCCAAACTGGTGAAGGAGTACCTCTCAACACTAGTCAGGCTCTCCACATTAAATATAGTAGAATTGAGATGGGTGCCAGGACTCCATCATCAATCTGACATGACGTTACACAATAATGGGCCGAGCTATTGCATGGTCCGCGACAGACGGGCAGTGACTTCGTTGTATGTTTACAATATTTAAAAATTTCCAGGTTTATCAAAAAATTCATGCACAATTCCCGATTTTCCAGATTGGTGGACAACCGGGAAAGTAACTAGAAATAAACGGTACCAGGAACTGGCACATACTTTCTCACAAACATATTTAAATTATTAAACAGATTTACTGTGACTTCATAATTGTAGGTGGGGTAGAAGAGGTGATTTAAAGTAGGAGATTAACTAATAAATATTATTATTATTATCTAGAGGGAAAACTATTTGATCGATTTCGAACAAATTTTCACCAAACACATAATTAGGCCTCTGTAGATGCACGAAAAAAGGTTTTGCAAATTTTTGAAAAACAACCCCCTTTATGGCCAAAAAACCCTCCAAAATTAGTTATTATTATTAGCTAAACGAGAATTTTTAGAAAGATGCGGTTTTTTCATATGGTAGGGTCAGTGGCGGCTGGTGAATTATTACCTTGGGGGTTCAAATCTATTCCCCATAGATTCCCCGTAGGTAGATTCCCAAATTTCTGAAACATGCAATGAGATAAATCGGGTTACACTTTTCATGATAGATTTGAGTACCATATACATATTAATTATTATAAATGGAAAATTGAGAACAATGTTGTCTTACATAGTAGCCTTTACTTTATTCATTAGTTTAATTAAGTTTTTAGTTCATAAAGTGACTCATAAATTAAATAATGAAGTAACACTTTAATAATAATAATGAAGTGACCTGCACACTTTTCCCAAGAGGTAAAGAAGAAAAGTTACCCTTAGCAAAGATGTTCATTCTCCTTAACTCAACGCTAATAACAACACTGAACTGCAATAATATTATTTATCAATAATAAAAATATGCCCACACTAACACAAACTTAATCCATGAACTTCATAGAATGCATAACTGACATAACCTATAAATCAAAGAAGTAAACAAACCAACTACTCACACCATAACAAAGTTAGTTGTGAACTGCAGCTTCGGCTATCTTCGGGAGTCACTGCATTTAGCGTGCAGCGAAAAGCAATGCTAGAAACGCTATTCTCCTGTACCCCCTCGCCTAGGCCAGGAGGTTCATTCTTTCGATTGAACCAGGCAGCTGAAAACGATGTAGTAGATCTGCGCGTTGTAACTCTCTGTCGTATTTTAACAACTTTTCACACTATATTGTTAGATTTATGAAACCAAGAACTAAATATTTATAGTTGTTAAAATATTATTTTATTACCGCAATTTGCTTGGGGGTTCACTGAACCAGTGAACCTAAGCACGAGCCGCCACTGGGTAGGGTAAATTAAGGGCTACAAATAAGCCAAATTTTATCAAAATCGTTAGAGCCGTTTTTTACAAAAAAATAACTGATTTTTTGGGGGTATTTTTTTGCTAAAAAGGGGGTTGTTTTTCAAAAAATATTTTCACAAAAATCTCAACATCGATTTTTTTTACGATCACTATACTTTCTTTATACTATAGTATAGTGAGAAAATAAAAGGAACAAACTGGTTCATAAACCTTATTACATTTAAAGGAGTTATCCTCTAAAACATCTTTTTTTTTATGCATCTACTTAAACTAGTTACATACCGAAGTTTATTCATACACAAATAAGTCCTACATAAACGCAAGCGCTATCTTGACTCTAGCAAAAGGTGAATGTAATTTCAAAGAAATTGGTAAAAGGTAATTCTGTATGTATATCACTTGACTATAAAATTATCTTTATTATCAGTAGTATTGACTGTTGCATTCATCTAACCCAATTGTCAAACTAAGGAAAACTATATTGTGCCTATCAAATTATTAACATGATTTATGTAATCAGCATGATTTATCACTGAAATATATTGAAACATTGCTCTTCTTCTGAAAAATATGCCGACTAAACTTTTTTTAATATAAATAATACAAAGAATTAATATTTCATAAAACTTTGTATTAATTATTGTACATTAAAATTGATTTGAAAAAATTCTATTACAGAAGTTTGGAGGAACTTACAGTTAAGAATGTAAGAGATATGATTTTTTTTTCTTTTCTGAAACATTAGAATAGGGATTTACAAATAAAACTGCATTATTTTACTTACTACCTCCAATATAACTTCAAAACTCCTTTCTAAATTAAGTTTCATATTGAAAGTAAGTAGTAGTGTGGCATTAGTTTTGCCCATTCAATAAAGGCAAGTCACAAGAATAAAACATTTTAGCTCTTAAATCTGCAATAATTTGTAAAAGAGTAACACTGAGCCTGGTATATTTAATAAGGCAGCAGACAAATTGAACTGTAAATGGGTTTACAAGGTCATTGTGTTTGACCCTAGTAAAGGCTAATTATTGTAGTCCCTGGTTACCAAATATACAACTAGGCTATCTAGCTGAATTCAAGACCTAAATCTAAAAATCTCTCACCTGTAGATAGATTTGCCTTTTACTTTCTCACTATACTATAGTATAGAGAAAGTATAGCGATCGCAAAAAAAAATCGTTTTTTTATTATAAAAAAAACCCCCCCCCCCCCCCCCCCCGTCCAAAAAGTGGTTTTTACAAAATGTCTTTCTGCATACAAAGCTAGAGGGGCACAAAAAACAACCCCTATTTTGAAAAAAAAACCCAAAAAATCAATTATTTCTTTATAAAAAATCGGCTCCAACGATTTTAATAAAATTTGGTTTATTTGTAGCCTTTAATGTACCCTACCATATGCAAAAAACTGCATCTTACTGAAAATTCTTGTTTAAGCTAATAATATCTGATTTTTTGGCCATAAAGAGGGTTGTTTTTCAAAACCTTTTTTCGTGAATCTAAATATACAGGCCTAATTGATGTGTTTGGTGAAAATTTGTTCGAAATCGATCGAATAGTTTTATCTCTAGTAAAATAATAATATTTATTAGTTAATCTCTTTAGTTTAAAATCACCTCTCCTACAACAATGAAGTCACTGTGAATCTTTTTAATAATTTAAATATGTTTGTGAGAAAGTATGTGCCAGTTTTTGGTACAGTTTTTTAGTAATCATTTCTGGATAGGTCAAAAGGTTTTTTAGATAAAACAGAAAAAATTGTGAAATCGGGAGCAAAAATTATAAACAGTTTTAATAATTTCATAACAATACAGTTTTGTAAATTTGTAGTTTTACAAATACAAAACAATTTTGTCTATTTTAAAGACTCGGAAAATAAATTAAATGTTTTACAAGATAAATACACAATCCAACATTTAATGTTAATAATTTATTTATACAATGTGAATTACACACAACCTTAATACTTTTACTTGAGGTAAATAACAATACTATAGTTTTGTGTAATCACTTTCTACATGTAATTTTTGCATTATATTGTTGATTCTTCAATTTCTTGGAATGACGATGTTTCTTTTCAATGAATGTTAAATGCAACTCCACAGCAGGGATTAAATGAAGGAATGATATCCGGCTGGAATGTAGCTTTTGAAATTCGCTTCCTATACTACACTAAAATTGTACTTTCTACATCAAAGCTTTAAGTTCATCGTAGAATACTAATACGAGAGCTCCACCAGTTCCACGAAGGACGTTGGAGAAAGCACCCTTGAAGAAAGCCTTGGTGCCTTCTGTTTTGGCAATCTTTGACCAACAATCTACTGTGTTCTTATAGGTTTGGTCACTCTTGGCACGACCAGACTGCATCATCATACGTCTACGAACGGTGTCGAATGGATATGACATGATACCAGCAAAAGTTGTCACAAACTGAAATTCACCCATAAAACAAAAATTTTAATTTAGAATGAAAAAATATATAATATATTATAAACATGCCACAGAATCTTTAAAAGATTAATAATTGTATTTTATAATTCAGGATTGCAAATTTCTATGCAAATGAACTTCTATCATCTGTTATACAACACAAACATATAAATAACCAATTATTTAAGAAAATATTTAGATTTCTATGTTTGGAAGTAGTATGAAATGCTAATTTTATTATACCTATGTAGTCAAATATATTATAACAATAACTATTACTTTTGTTTTAAAATTGAAACTAGTAAAACATTGCCAATGACAGTAATTTTATAAAAATCCTTTGAAAATAAGAAATAAAACAAATGTCAATGTGTAGTACATTGCTAACATTTCATATATGAATATATTAATCAATGAGTCACTAGCACAAAGTTAAAGATAATCTCAATAATATTAGACAAACTGAAAACAAAATTCTCCAATTATAGTTTCTTTGTTAATGAATGTGATTTAATTTTTTTTAAATATTATTAATCTTATACCTATAATATTAACCCATTTGAAAGCCTTTATAATGTACAGTATTTTTATACATCACGTTCTGTGTTAAATAGCCATATTTATATATTACGTTCGATAATCCAAACCACCTCAGTCTCAAAATTTTTATTATCAACTACTGTAAAATTTGTATATAAACAGTCTGCTACAATAAGTTTTTTTTAGATATGTTTATTTAGTTATTAAAAGTTAAACTATTGTACACTACAGTTTCTGTTCCAATTACAGTTGTTCTAGTTAAAGACGGTTTCGAATTATTTAGTTTTTGTTCCTCCACATTTTATTTATTATACATACGGTATTTAATTCTTTTTAAGACATAAAAATAATTTATTGTAGACAAAATTATAAAATATTTGTAGTGCTAAAATGCTTTTTGAGTATGAATAATAGCATTAAAACTCTAATTTGAGACGTTGCTAAAAAAAACCCTACAGTACATTGAGGTCAGACCAGCTCATGAAAACTTAAGGGTCGGCTCTAGTAAAACAGAAAGCAACCTGCGACTCCAGCGTAGCGGCGGTAGGTTACGCGGACATTGCTCATCCTAAATCCATTTAAAACCCGAAATTGTTCAAATAGCATTTTCAAAAAAATACCAAACTCTTGGGGACAAAATTCTTCATCCGAATGGCTTGATAATTTTTCGCTATAATTAATAGTTACATCGTAAAAAAATATTTAAAGTCACCCTATAGCGGCGGTAGGTTACAAGGACATTGCTCAGCCTAAATCCATTTAAAACCCGCAATTGTTCAAATAGCGTTTTCAAAAAAATACCAAACTCTTGGGGACGAAATTCTTCATGCAAATGGCTTGGTACTTTTTCGCTATAACTAATAGTGACATAAAAAATTATTAAAAATTAATTTTTTAAATTGTTAATAAATATTAAACAAAACGTTTTTCTTAATTTTGGAAAAGCCATTTGCATGCGTATTGGCCATAGCTTTAAAATGACATATCGTTCATAATTATCCGATCAAAAATAAAGGAAAAATATGGATTTTAATTTAACATTGGTCTTACGGAGTGTCAACCAACATGGCCGACAGCTAGAGCCGACCCTTAAGATGGGCTCCCATGAACACTTAAAATAAGTGACAAAAACAAAGAGGTTTGGAAAAAATTGCCGTAGAAATGAATGTGGCTTCTCTTAACTCTTGGACAATTTTAATTAATTAAAATAATTTTATAAGATACTAGGGGGGACCCCTGTGCTCCGCACACCAACCCCCAATGGAACCTTATAAAAACATATGTTATCTTTCCTTTATAACATAGGTGTAGTATTAATAATAACCTCAAACTAAGATTGTAAGTAATGTTAAATGTTCATCAAATTAAATTATTTCTTATATTTTATAACAGCAGTTATAATAATGATTAAAAGAACCAGCAAGGCTCAGGTCGGTCTACACTTTAAAACCCTAACCTAAAAGCTAGGAATACAAAAATTATGACTTCAAATTTTGAATCAGCTGTTAATGGAAATATTGGAGCAAATAGCTACTTATCTGTTATTTTATTCAATTGGTTGCTATGGTAATAAATGTAAATACATGTGTTGGTTTATCATTCTAGGCCTAACCTAAGAATTTTTCCGACTAAATTTACAAATATTGAAATAAAAAAAGGTTTTTATCGAAATGAATTATAGCCTATGTTACTCAGGAATAGTGTAGCTTTTTATTAATAAAACTATTTTTTCAATCGGTTCAGTAGTGCCCGAGTACCCTCTACATACAAACAAAATTTTGACTGCTGTATGAACAATTCCTACAAAACTAGTTTTGTCATTTTTAAGGAGATTTTGTTGTGTAGGGTAATCTAACTTTGCAGTTTAAACTCACTTAATTTTAATATGTAAATGTGAAACAAACGAGTCGTTAATTACACTTAACTGCTTTCAATTATCCAAATGTGAATAGAATGCTGATTTGTGGCCTCTTAATACGAAATAGAAATAATAAAGGCTTACCTGAGCAATAGCCCATGAGACAAGGAATGGTGTGTTCTTTGGATCAGGTAACATTCCCTTTGCTGTGTCGAAAAAGCCAAAATATGCTGCACGGTAGATGATAATACCTTGTACTGAAACGCCAAAACCTCTATACAATCCAATCAAACCATCAGACTTGAAGGTCTTACTTAAACAGTTGGCAAGACCAGAGAATTCTCGCTCAGCTGCACCTTTTCCGACATCAGCAGCTAACCTAAAAATTAGAAAGAGGAAAATCTAAATTTAACCAAAGGGATGTATATTACTGTACTACTAGTATTTTTTTACAATTTTAATAATAAATTATCATTGTCTTTTTTGTGAGATGTACCATACCCTAGATAGGGATAGGCAATGCAATGTAGTTATTTTCCGGCAACAGTAAGTGTTATAACGTACAACAGCATAGCGATAACAGGTTGCGGCATCCTGTTATTTTAATAAACAGTGTTATTGACTGAGACTGACTGTTATTGCTGTGCAAGTGTTTTTGAAGTGTAGATGTTATTAATAGACTTCGGTTTTTCAACTGTTGTCAAGCTGCTTTTCTAACTTAACAGTTATTGTAAGGTCGCAATTAACGTTTCAAATTTATATCTGTTTCTGACAAAATGATTTATATGTTTAAAAATAAAAACAATATTTAAAAAATTTTAAAAGTGTATGAGAATAATAATTTACAATTTATCACCAAATTAGTACCAAATAGAATACATTTAATAAAACCAATTAATTATGTTCGCGATTTACTGTTTTAGAAATAAATAGGAATCTTTTAGGCAAAGTCTATATTGGGAATTCCTGTAAAAGTAAAAAAGTTTAGAATGGACTCTAAATAGAGAAAAATACCGCTGACATAAAATGAAATAAAATAAACTAAAATTAGAATAAGATAAATACTGTCTTGAACAAAAAATAAGTAACTTCTCTAAATCTTTGTACAGATATAAACATATGTATATACTTGTGACAAAGTTTACGTTTATATCCGCTCTGTTCCCATCCCACCCTCCGACCTAAGCACTAAGCAAAGTAAATAAACGCAACACAGAGCAAACTGGCAACAGTCCAATAATAGTCACATAGCAATATTCAACAGCAATTTTTCGATAACAGGATAGCAGTTTTCATTGTGATAACTCCTCAAAAAGCGTTTGTGTTATCAAATAGTGTCCGGAGTACCTTTTGCTAAAATAACAGGGAGTTTCTGGCAACAGTATTGCGGCGGTAACTGATATCACGACATAACACTCCACTGTTATACTGTTTTGTTAAATAACACCCTATCTCTAACCTTAAAAGACAATACAAAAAATAAATATACTAGTTCAAATGTTTGTTTTCTCAAAAAAACACGGCTGATTCTTTTTTTTTCTCCTTAGAAAAAAACGTTTCTTATAAATTTGTTACTGTTCTTATGTTCTTAATTTTTGCTCAGATTAAATTATTATTAGGTTTTAAAGAAACTGAAATTTAAATTGTATACACATTTCTTAATCATAAAATCTGGTATAATAAAGCCCCAACTTTAAAAATATTTTGAACTCTCAACAACTTATTTTTTTTTATTGGCGCCAACCATACATATTATATTATTATAAAAATATATAGTGTGGTGGTTCTCTAGGCAAACAAGACAGCACGTTAAAAGATCATGTCAAGAGGTCAATAGATACAGATAAATTATCTATAGATCAGAAAACATTTGATTTAGAAAAAATCATAATGTTACGCGTGTGTCTAAACTAGATATTACTAAAATATCTTATCATAAATTAATTAAAAAAATTATCAAAAGCAACTAAATAAAGATGAAATCGATTTTTTTTAAGAGAAAAATATATTACACTGCACAAAGTGATACAAATTTTTAAATTACCTTGTTCGGGCAAAATCGAGTGGATAGACAAAGCATAATGATGTGGCTCCAGCCGCACCTCCAGATGCTAAATTTCCTGCAAAGTACCGCCAAAATTGTGTTTTTTTGTCTACTCCGCCTAAAAATACTTGCTTGTATACATCCTTGAACGCAAAGTTTAAGGCTTGTGTTGGAAAATACCTAATTACGTTAGCAAGATTTCCTCGCCATAAACTAGTGAAACCTTGTTCTTTGGGAATCCTTACGAAGCAATCAATAATACCTAGAAAAAATAAAATTTGAAACGATAATTATTAGATTATTTAAACTATGGCTTATATTATAAAATTTTACAATTTGCATGGAGGCTATATGGCTGTGGACACAAATAAAAACGATAGCTAATATTGTAAAAATTACTAAAGCAGCAAAACTTATTAATAAACTTTGTTGTAATAGTTCTCACATTAATAGATTTACTTAAACATAATTTATAGTTTATTTAAATTGTTTTACTGTGTAGACTTATTAAAATCACATTTATTAATAAAATATGACAAAATCCAAGAGTAAAGACATTTCTATTACATCGACCTCAAGATAGTCCAGCACCTAAATAAAATTTTAAAGAGGTGGTTTAAAGCAAATTTTGTGTAGTGGACATTATAATAATTAGATTAAAATTGCTTAGTAATCAACATAAATAAGTTATAACGAATAAGAATATAAAATTATTTACTTAAATTTTATTAATAATAGTAGGCCTAATATTGAAAAAAGTTCAATGTCAAAAGTACAAATGTTGAAAGAATGTCTGAAGCCTACTTATAAATTAGGCTACTGATAGATAACATTTAAGATATATATTCTAACAAAAGTTAGGCAAGTTCCCTTGACCTAATTTGTATTACAAACATAGTGTGTGACCTCTAAACTTTAATTAGGGGCCTAGTATATAACTTTAAAACTATAGCCTAAGTAGGCATAAATTTTACTTATCAAAAAATCTAATTCAGTTGAAGATAATATTCACAATTTAAAGTATAAACCTAAACTATATTTAGTTTGTACTTCAATTAGCACTTACTATTTCTATTTTAAATTAGATGAGTGCATAGATTGCATTATGTATTTAAAATAAACAAAACAAATGCTATACAGTTTACACTGCAATATTGGTTCAGAATTTAATTGTAGGATATACATAGTGAGGTACTGATAAAATCTAATAGTTTCTTAATTAATATATATTGATCACCCTAGCTAAACAAGGTGAAATTATTTAACACATTTATCGCTAAACACATTCTTGAAAATAATTTGGATTTCATGGGGGTTCAAGCTAGGGATGGGTATAACGGCAACTGTTTCACTTCGCAACGGTTGTCGAAAACAGGTCATTGTGGGATAACATCTACTCTGAACAACGTTGTCAGTTTTCATCAAATCCTGTAACTATTGTCGGCAACTTATAACCAAAGACAGATCGAGATTGTAAGGTTTAAGTCCCGTTTTTATTTAGCTGATTTTTTTAACATTAATGACCAGTTTATGTCAAGCAAGTAGTACTAAGTAAAAATATTGTGCATTTTAAAAGTATAAAAAAAACATAATTTAAAGATAGAGATTGTAAGGTTTACAGTCTCATGATTTTATTTAGTTGAAAATAAAAGTATTTTTTTGTTATGGGTCAAAGTCACAAAATGTGACAATTTAAAAAAAAAAATAAAAATTAAGTATTAGATTTTATATAAATATGTAGCATATTAGGTAAATAACATGTTCAGGAACCTTATCTCATATGTAGTTGAGCTGAATTTTATGAATTTCTATTTTTTTATGGACTTTTAGTGTATTTCTTGTTTAAATAACATTAAATACATAAACACCTCTTTGAAGTGACAACTTCGATTGGCCCGTTGAGCACTTTCGCTTGACTATGTTTCTGAAATCTCGCATCATGCAACTTTTTGCGTAGACACAAGTCAGAGCGTTGAGAGGAAATATTTAATACTTTTACATTCATTACCACAGCAATCAAATTTTAAGAACAAGTTAATATAATTGGCTTATGTTGAGGACAATGTCACCAGTTTTATAGCTCTTGCTATATGTAAAATATTATGTGACAATAAATAAATAATATAACAGCTGATTTTGTCTACCATATGTAGGCCTAATTCTTAAACAAAACCCAGCGTAGATTATACTTTGGGGTTATGTTTACAACTGCAATCATTATAATTTCTTGTGAAGTTGATTTTTTTAAATATTAGTTATAGAACAAATGTAGGCTATAATACGTTATAAGATTTGCTTTGAGGTTATAAACTGTATATAAAAACAACATTTTATCATCAATATATTCGTTTATACAAATTTAAAGAAGAGATAATTATTGTTTAACTTCGGAAATATTCGTACATCTTTGTATATAACATATTTTTAATGATAAGATTCTTCACTATAATATTAACAACTTCTAAATCATTTGATCTATCAATATGAAATAAAAAGTAATTTAAAGATAACATTTTTACTTTTCTTTAAATATATAATAACGGATGTAAAAAACAATTTTAACAAATAGGCCTACAGTTTTATAATCCTTATAACTGTACACATTCACCTAAAAATCCCTGTAATCATAGAAGTTATTACTTTCCAACATGTGATCTTAAGCACACTTAATTAATTTAATTTTTTTTAAAGAAGAAAGTAATAGCCCAGATCTACAAAATTATATGTTTACAAATTGGAAACATATCAGACTTATTTTTGTAGGTTGCAAACTACCTTAATATATTGAGGTCCTTTTATTTTATACTGCTTGATTTGTAATAATAACTTTTGTTTTCTTAATAAATAAATACCTAGCTAAATTATAGTAAGCCTACACATCCTTCAACCTATGATGCCAACCTAAAATAGGCCTAACAAAATCTGGAAATAAACTAACTCAGTTATGTCACACTGCATATATAGGTAGTTTACTACTACTTAAATATTTTAAACAATTTCTATTAAATGTAGGTAGTCCGAAAGCCGCCCGGGATACTTATAATAGCTATATCCATCAAACCAAGGTTCAACGGCGCAAGTTTAGGCCTACTATTCGACCCTAGGCTAACCTAGGCCCTATGGCAATAGAAACAATAACAAACAAAAAAAAACCTAAAAGATTCTAACCAACCTAGTATTTAGTCACAGTATTTTTACCTGTATTCAACATTTAACAGTAGAATGTAAAACAATGTCATTGTCTGC
>JAGFPH010000759.1:190914-202946 GCA_018207615.1 Philaenus spumarius | reverse complement strand
GCAGTATGGTTACATGTATTCAACATTTAACAGTAGAATGTAAAACAGCATCGTCGTCTGCAAAAATATCAGCCTAGTCGAATAGTAAGTTTATGCCAAGTGTAGTGCTGCCAACTAAGTTACAATCAGTTCAATAGTAACTAATTGAGTGTCGATAGTAGCCCAATAGGCATTGATATTTTTCTTTTTTTATGACATGTTAGGCTATAGTATTTTATTCTTTAGGCAATTTATATACCCAGGCATAATAGTACTTTTAATAGGCGTAACTTTACTATTCGACTCTAGCCTAATATTTTTTCAGACAATGACGTTGTTTTACATTCTACTGTTAAATGTTGAATACAGGTAAACATACTGTGACTAAATAGGTTAGGTCAGAACCTTTTAGGTATTTTTTAAATTATTATTTTTGCATTTCTGTTAGCTCTTGGTTAGCCTAGAGTCGAATAGTAAAGTTCCACCCTTTTAACCCTTCCCACGCGGCAAACGAGTATAACCGCAACAGTAGACTTTGACCCAAACGCGTATTACGGCTAAAGTCGCAAAAATATATTTTAACCTCTGGTTAATTAGATAGTTCACTAAAGTTCCGGTAGAATGCAGAGGCATGTCCGCTGTCTATTTACGAAGAGAAATATGTTTTGTTTAATGATATACGCCTCAAGGCAGTGAAGGGGGGCGTTATTATGTCTGGAAATGCCTAACGGCGCGCGCATTCTATAGCTTCTACAGCGCGTATAGCGGCTAAACTCGCAGTCACACTAGTTTGATGTGACATACAAATAATTGTAAAATAATAAATATTTTTCTTTTTGTATTTTTAACATTAACTTGTATTTTTGATATATTATTTCATAATATTACTGCTAGAATTTAAAAATAATCAAAAACTAAAATTTGTGTTTTTTAGAAGAAAAGTTTTTTACTATTATTTTGTTTTACATAATAGGCCTAAAAATTTTAAATGCAACCAAAAAGCAATGATATTTTTTTTAAATTACCCTTTCACATACAAAACAAAAACAAAAATTAACTTTGAAGAAAAAATAAAAAATGTTGTAAGTTATTTCAGCGTTGAGGTGAAATAAGGCAAATTTTATTCAGCATGCGAAGGGTTAATACAATATTTTTAACCCTACAATTGTATAAACCTAGCCTACATTTAAATAAAAAATATGTAATTTAAAAAGTTGGTTTTCTCTAAAAAAACACAGCCCATAATACAAATAACAGTCAGAAATGAAACCTTTCCCTAGAATTTTAAGTGGTTCTCTTCATAGGCCTATTGACATGTCTACCCTTTTAACTTTACCCAATTCTAAAGGTAGGCTACATACATTAAAAAGTTTCTAATTGTATATGAAACTATCGGTTCATCATTTAAAATATAGGATTAGGCATGTTTCATCAATCATAATAAGAATATGCAATGTTAAAATAATAGGAACAAGGTCATGAGCTTGTTCAGCCGCTGGTAGTAAAACGTGATTAAATCTAATAGCCTAACAGGCTAACAAAAATGTTCACAGCTAAGGGTGAAACATGAGTAATCCAATGAAACAATAAAATAACGCTTTAGTATCAAGTCTATATTTTAAAATATGCTTTGTTTAATGATTGGTTGGAACATCCTAAGCAAAATCTACTTTTAAAAGATTCAAGGCTAACTTCAAACAGTAAAAACGGCCATTTTCCTTACTTACCTTTGTATTGCTGATCGGCAGCTATTTGCTTGGATACAGCTTGCACCTGTAGTAGTAATTTTACACGTTCAATAGGTGCTACAACAGTTTTTGAAACTGCTGCAGAAATACCACCGGCCATAAAATCTTTTAAAAACCCGTAAGGATCTGGAGTTGCCATTTTAGATGATGGTCTTTCAACGATGGCTGGCGAAAGAGGAAGAAATGGCCTAGCGAACTGCAAAACTGTGGAAGGAAAGTGGGGAACGTCACGGGACCTTACAGCCAATAGTATTTCAAATCAATAATATTCACTTGAATACTGCATATCGTCGGTCAAATTTTCAACACATTTGTTTAAACCATTTTATACAGTATAAATTTTATAACGTTTACAATTAATTGTGTTCTTTGGTTACAAATTATAATTATTAATGTAGTGAACTGTATCTTAATAAATGCAAATACCTTACAATTCACCAGTTGCAATTGGCTAACATTTCTGAATTGATAATATACATTGTTTCTTGGTTTTAATTCTAAAGTCCTTTCAGGTTGAAAAATTTTCTAATTGATTCACCAAGTAATAAACAGATTGTAATAAAAAAGGCTTTATTAAAAAAATTAATTTACAAAACTGAAGAAACATAGTTAATAGAAAAAATGGAGAAAAGAAGAAATGTAACAAACAATAACAATAAAAGAAACATATGTTTTTTAATACTTTTTTATAAAGTTTAGATATTGATTTCTCGATAATTGTTTTATTTGATGAATACTAAACAACAATAATTATTTTTCCTTCAGCTGTTTAATAAAGTGCGTTTACAGCGAAATATTTTTCGCACGCCAGATGTTTACTTTGCGCCAGAGATAATAATACCAAGAGTACGCAAAGTGCAGTTAGTTACTTTAT
This sequence comes from Philaenus spumarius, assembly GCA_018207615.1. NCBI lineage: Eukaryota > Metazoa > Arthropoda > Insecta > Hemiptera > Aphrophoridae > Philaenus > Philaenus spumarius. Next base: position 200,345 of record JAGFPH010000759.1, on the reverse strand, counting down.
AGCTGATGTAGTCTATGTTTTGAAATGTTTATTGTTGTGGGTCTAATCTCTGCAAAGCATATCTTTTTAAAAACTAAAACACTAATTTAAAATATAGCTTTAGGAAAATGTTGTGCGTATTACTGGTTTAAAGTTTAATTTGTCACCCTCAAAAAACGTTGCCAGCCGATTTTATCAAATGTTTATCTCGTGCGACAAACTCAACTTTGCATTCTAAATACAAAAATAACTATTTCCTACAGGTAGTACTTAATAAAGTGCATTTTTGCACACTCACAGCAGTTCGCAAACTAAACTACATTTGTTCAGCGTCAAGTATACACCTCTGGTTAAAGGGTGCAAAGTAAACTGCTGATGTAGGCTATGTTCTGAAAATTTTGATTGTTGTGAGACTAACCTCTGTAAACATGTTTTGTTTAGTAAAACAGCTCTTTTTAAAAACTAAAACACTAATTTAAAATGTAGCTATAAGAAAAATATTTTTATAACTTTACTATAAAATACATCATGCATAACAAAATTGAGTGATTTGTAATTATAATAAATTTTATAATTTTATAATCCTTGTCTTGATTATAATAAATGGCAAGACCAAGAAAAGACGAATAATAAAATAGTAAATCAAATGTAAGGATGCCATAATACAATACAAATACAGTAATCATATTGGTTGAGTTCAGCCGAACTGTGATAGGTGCTCACCAGCAACCACAAAATATAAATAGACTGGGTACCGGCCAGAGATAATAATACCAAGAGTGAGGTAATGGTACCGGCTCCAGTGAGTGTGTCGCGCTGGGCGCACAGTTTGACGTTACCAAAATGGCAGCCTGCCATGAGTTACCCTAGTCCCGAGCGTCGGCGGCCGTTCAGTGCTCATCCACCCGCCTTCGCACTGGCTCTGCGACACTTATTATGCATATTTTCAAGTTTTTCATTATTAAAAAAAAGAAAAGAATCACCTTCTCTATTTACTTGTCAGGAATCACTTGACGAAAGTAGTCACTTTCTTAGGCCAATATTTTAACCCTACCACTGTTCATGCTAATTTTTTGCAAAGATAAACCATTTTGGTGCGTTTGCAAGCTTTTTATCAAAAAATCGCCAAATATAGTAATTATACCCCAATCCAAAAGTGTTCACGTAGCTTTTTTGTAGGAAAAGGTTCAAAGAATTTATATATGCCAGTAAAAAATTTATTGATGTAAAATTTCAAAGTTATTAGTTCAAGAAACAAAAAATGTTCAGTAACAGAAGAAAAATTTAAACTGTAGGCCTACATAAATAGTAGAAACATTTTTGTATTTTTTTCAAAATATAAAAAAGTTTTGTCAGTTAGTTCTAAATAGAAGTATGTACAAAAATTTATCAATTTCAAATTTGTTTTTTTTTTCACATTACTTTTTATTTTCCTACTACAAGACTTCTAACAAAACTAGACCTAGTTTAAAAAGTAGGAATAATTTTAGAATATATGCTTTGCAAAAAAATTCAATTTTATTATAACAAATTGTAGAGAATAAATAATAGAATTGAACTATATTTTACTTTGTTTGACTTGTTTGACTAAGATTTTATTCTGTGGTCGATGGGTTCAGTATTATTTATTGATTACTATACAGTATAATAACATAATTTTAATGCACTTAAATTTCATCAGATATAGTTTGATAATCCAAGTTGATTATATGATAGACAATGTTTAGATTTAAAATAAATCATTAGTATCATACAACATTCTAAGTCATTTTATTATCTTTAATCTTTGGGTTTTTAATGAAAATAAAATTTTGTATTAACGAGGGAAAACAGGTAAAATTTATTACTAATGCTATGTAAGTAACTAACAAAACCTTAGAGACAATGAATCGTCTGATAGTACGGTTATAAAAAGACGATCGGCGCGCTCCGCGTAGTGGGAACTGAGCGAGATTCTGGAGCGTACTTAATCGTACCGGTACCTTTAACCTGCTGTAAAAAATAAACTACTTGAGCTAATTTATTGAAACAGTATACTTCATAAAATTTAACTTACTGTCTCAAACTTTTACGCTTACACCTCGTCTCTGACAAAAAGACCAAAAAATCATCACAAAACAACTTTTTCATGTCACAATTTAAAGTTCCGTATGAAGTTCTAGCTTTTTTAATTTTTTTATACCTTTAAAGATATTTTATAATTAATAATTTTAATACCATTATCATCCCACACTAATATTCTGTCACTGTGTAAAACTTCAAAGAAATCAGAGTGTTCAAAACTACAGTGTATTTGAAACACGCACTTTACAATTTTAGTGTCATCTCCGAGCCGTTTCGGCTTTCTAGACTTACCCAAGATGGCGGACTTAGGTACACTTTTCATACTGTACAGGCTTTGATTATGGACGGGGCGCACGGATATGCCTGTTCCTGCTCGAGTCTCGGATCTGTTTTTTATGTGTACGTGAAATCTGATAATATACTGGTACCGTATAGGTATTTTCACATGTGCTATATATATTTTTTGAGAGGGAAATTCTCTCAACCCATTAGAATGGGGTTGGGAAGTATCTCCGGACGGATTAATCCCAGTGTATGGGAATAAAGCAACTAGTACCCGACGAAATATTAAAACTCATTTCCTGCACATGTAAAAAATTGTTTTAGATGTTCGTGCAGAAAATTAGGATTAAAATGTACATCAATTTGTAATTTTTGCGATGGAAAAAATATCACGAACGTCGAAATAGAGCCCCTGGAATGTGATTTACTGGATGATATTCCGATAATCAAAAGGGTCGATTATATTTCTACCGACAATCCTTCAGAAATAAATGACGATGACATTGAATCAGATATTTCGGAGTATTGTTCGTCTTTAGAGGATGAAGACAAAAATATTGGTCTAGTGACTGCTCCCATTGAAGTGGCCGATCACACACCGCAAAAGCGAAAAAGATTGCATTAATATTCCAACATTCGTGCAATTTTTTGCATTGCAAAAAATAAGTTGTAAGATTAAATGAAATGTGTAATATGAAAATGTACGTGTAAATTTGTATAACTTACACATTATAAAAATAAATAATTTAAAATAATTCATTTATTATAGCAATACCATATTTTTACATTCCTATACAAAAATCCTGATTATTTATTATTATAAAAAAGTATAAATAATTATTATTTAAGGATGACTAATATACTTTACCGGGTGATAAATTATTTAAACAAGCGCGTCTCCGAGCGTCCCAGCCAATCAGCGTGCACCTTCCCCCCGCCACGCGAGCTGTTGCTGTCGCTCAGTAATGGATTATTTTATTCGCGCTGTAATTAACTCGCGGATAGTCGATCGCTATGAATTTTTAAAATTATATCCAAATTTTTTATGAAAGTTTAAATCTTACCGATTCTTATTGTTTTTGTACTTTTCCGAAATATTGTGTTTATCCCTTTATAGGGCAGCGGTATAATAGTTTACCACCTCAGGAAAAAAAATCTTGTTGCCATGGTTTTGAGATTTAACTTTTGTTAGCATAATATTACAATAATCCTTGTACTGTGTCACTATCTAGTGGAATTTGGTTGAACTAAGTGTACAAATCATCCAGCAAATCTAATCATCTGTTACAAGTGGTAAATTATTATACCACTGCCCATTGAGATACAAGGAAAGTGATATACGACTGATTGCTGAAATTAAAACTATTATTTTATAAACTAAAGGTAAGAAATTTTTGTTTATTATTCTACCATAAGATAGAACATGTGTTTTTGTATAGAAAGACCAGGAAAACATTGAAAATACTTAGTTTATATTAATGTAATGACAATTATGACTTCACCATAACCTAAAAATGAAATTTTTCCTAAAAAACACTACTGGCTGATTTTACTTGTAAAATTGTTGTATTTTACAGTAAGGAAATAATATGACCATCATTTTATTCAGAATAAAATGCAGATTAATTTGTAGAACAAAGTTTTTACACAACTATTTTGACATACATAATTTAAGTGGTTTTATATGACATTTCCCCACAATCTAAGCAGTTTTGAGCGTAGCATAACATGATTGTTTTATCTAGTACAATACAAATTATCCAATAAATATTTTCTGTAGCTTTATACATTTATATGAGTAAGATATTCAATTTCTATAGTAATTTACTTTTTTATTTCCCCAAGGCTATAGTTTTACTGCATAAAAATACCAGATGTTGCTGCATTATTTTCAAAAAAAATTAACTAACCTTGCCATACTATACCAAATTATTTTGGTTTGTTTTAGGATGTCTAACAATCATCCACATTTCATCAGTGATGAATACTTAGAAAATCAAATTGATAGCCTATTTGGTATAACAGAAGATCAAGCGGAAGACTCGGACGTCGATGGAGATTCTGATGGAGAGGATGAGTTGGACCATCGCACTTCAACCTCAAACACCAGTACAGTCTCGAGTACTACTGTTTTTACTATTGAAGGTAGTACAAACTCACATTTATTAGAATCACCACCTAACCTAGCATCACCTGCATTTGGTATAACGTCATATGAAGATATTTATATAGGTCCCCCTGGGAAATGTCTAGATGTAGACCTCAATTTACCAAGTACGTCACACCACAACATGTATTTACGTGATCGTCAAGCCAACATTTTAAATATAGATAGGCCTAATGATTCAGACTGTGAATCAGAAAGGGCGTTCTTTTCTGATGACAAGGATGAAGACCCAACTTATGAACCTGTGGTAAATTGTAATTTATTTTCAGCCAACCAAGAGATATATTCTGATGATGAAGAATCCAATAACGAACTTGGGTTGTCTGCACCTAAATCATTACTTTGTCTACCGCAAACCACTTTATCAAAACCTTCTAAGAAATATTTGAAAAAAACTATTTTGTGTAAAAAAAATTCCCCTAAAAAATCTAAGAAAAAAAAACAAGAATCAATTTACAATTGGGAACGTAGTAATAAAGAGCCCGTAAAATATCAAAACTCTAATTTTACTGAAAACTTTGGACCAAGAGATAAAACATGTACAGACCCACTCAAAAGTTTCTCACTTTTCTTTGGCGATGATATTTTGGCTCGCATCGTCTCAGAATCAAATTTATTTGCTATCCAACGGGGAAACAGATTAGAGCTTTCATTAGAAGAATTAAAATGTTTTATGGGAATGCTAGTTATAATGGGGTTTCATGAGCTGCCTTCTCTTAGAAGTTATTGGTCTTCTGATCCAAACCTAAACGTTCCCAGGATTTGTAAAATCATGACAGTAAAACGTTTTTTGAAAATTTTACGTTTCTTACATATAAATGACAACGACAAGATGCCAAAAAGGGAAAACCCTAATTTTGATAAGCTTTACAAGGTTCGCCCTTTGATAAGTTATGTTAATAACAAGTGTAACGTTATGTTTGGACCATCTCGCAACTTATCTGTGGATGAGAGCATGATCGCTTTGAAAGGACGATCAACCATGAAGCAATATATGCCTAAAAAGCCAGTCAAACGAGGTTTCAAGGTTTGGGCCATTGCATGCGCTGAAACAGGATTTATTTTAGGTTTTGAGATCTACACAGGCAAAAAAGGAGGTAATGCAACACAACTGCTTGGAGAAAAAGTAGTTCTTGAATTGACGGCTAATTTTGAAAATAAATCTCACTGTGTTTTCTTTGACAACTTCTTTTCTAGTGTTCCATTACTTGATAAACTCCTTGGAAAAAATATATTTGCATGTGGAACATTTAGATCAGATAGATTGCACTACCCACATAATATATTTAGGCCAGACAACAGAATGAAGCATGGTGAGTTTGATGGTGTCCAATTTGATGACCTTAGTATGGTCAAATGGAAAGACCACGGAAAGAAGTCTGTTTCTGTGATCAGTAATCATCACAAGTCAACAGATATTGTGCAAGTTCTAAGAGGTGACGCTGTTGGAAACAAACAAAGGGTCGACTGTCCAAAAAGTATCGCAGACTATAATAAGTATATGGGCGGTGTAGACCGATTAGACGCAATGATGGCTGCTTACAGCATATCTTGGAAGAGTAGGCGATGGTGGATGAAGATTATGTATTATTTAGTTGACCTTTCAATTGTGAATAGCTTTATATCGTACAAAACTGTGTGTAAACTCAATAAAGTAAGGAGTTTGAGCCAATTGGAATACAGGTCTTCCCTGGCAAATGGTCTCATAGGAGCTTTTTCTTCGAGGAAGAGACTAGAACCTTCACCTGGAACATCTTGGGGAAGAAAGAGGAATAGAACCGATGGCCACATAACGGTTCCCAACACTGTGAGACTGGTTGGAATTGGGCTTCATTTGCCGGTTGTGGGCACTTATAGACGTTGTGCTTATTGCTCAACAAAAGCAAAACAAAAGAGGAGCAACTTATTCTGTAAGGAATGTAAAGTAGGGCTGTGCAAAACATGCTTCGAACCGTTCCACGCTGTATAAATTCAGCTTGTATATACACTCTCATATACACTTTGTAGAACATTTATGATTAATAAAACATATCCATTATAAAATATAGTTTTTGTCTTTATTCTACCCTATAACAGTGAAGGTGGTAAAATAATGTACCACTGCACACTAAGGAAATATCATTTGTCGCTGTTGTCCTAAACGGGCAGTGGTATAATAATTTACCACCCTATTTTTTATATACAAAGTACAAAACTAAAAAAAAAAAATATTTTTCGGGGTATCAGTAAGCCTATACTAGTAACTTTAAAGAAAAAAAAAATATTTTATCAACCCCCAGAGTCTTGCCCTATAAAGGGTTAAGCGGAGCAGTGGCACCAAACGCAAAAAGGCCCATCAAATGTGCCCTTTTGAGCTATCGAAATTTTTTTTTTAATGCTCGTATTTGATTCTTCTTTCATTTGCAGCAAATTTCGATTTGATACAATCAAAATTGCAAAAGGTATTAATAAAAAACTGTTTAAAAAACGCGTTTTTTTTCAACAAAACGGTAATAATAAAGTATTTTAAAAATTGTTAAAAATAAAAAACCATATGATTATAAAAATATAAAGTCTTATTAAGAGTGTAAGACCTGAAACATCAAAATCGGTCAATTTTTCGTCAGCAGCGAGGTCATTCAAAAAAGTTAGTGTTTTTGAGTTTTCGGCAACAATTTTGGGAATACATAAAAACAAATTTGTGGCCTTAAACTACATCAAAATACCCATCTTTAGTCGAAAACCGCATGTTCCTAGGCCAAACAGGTGCCTCGTAATTTAATTGTTAATTAAAAAAGGGTTTTTTGTCAATAACTTTTTATTAAGACAAGCTATTTAAATTTCCTTTATTTCAAACAACGCGGATGGAAATTCCTCACAAAAAATTATAGTACTATTTTTTTTTGCTACCTATTATACTTTTTGAGTTATTTCCAAAAAACTGTAATTACATATATATAATTGTTAATAACAAAAAAAGCTCAAGGTTATATTCGAGGGAAACTTAGGAGCTTACTATTGAGCCCATTTGAAAACGATTTATGCAAAAATTTCGGAGTTCGCATGTTTTGTCCACATTTGACCTTTTTAGAAGCACTGCAAATAATGGCCTAAATATAATTAATTATTATAGCAGTTGCACTTTTACAGCTACCTGAAGCAACAAGCAACTTTCCTTCAACTTCAATTAGGTTTATTTTATTAGTTTATAATCTATGAGGCCGTGGTACAAGTTTGTCTTCTCTTGAAAAATCAGGTTAAGAAGTCTTATGTTTATTTTTATCAAAGTAACAGTTTGGCGTGTAATTTAATGTTGCTAGTAACAATTTAACTGTTGCTTAAATTTCTGTGAAAATTTACTTAGACGACCATGTCCAGTTTACAAATACAAAATTGCTATAAATGTATTTAATGTATTCTAGTCAGGCTTTAGCAATTCACAACATTGTTTAATCAACAGGCCTTAAATCTTGCCTGTTGTTTTTAGAACTGGTAGGCTTGTGAAAAGTTTCCTTGGGCTAGACATGGGATTTGATGTTCACAGGTTTAGTGGTGAAGTTGATGAAGAACTAGTCTGTCCAATTTGTTCTGGTGTTTTAGAGGATCCATTACAGGTTGGTAACATTATTTACCAAAAGTTATTTACAATTTAGGTCTAGGCTTAATAAGGCTAGCTAAGTTTATTTTTATTAGTTGTCATTTAGTGGTAGGCCTATTTCTTAGCCTACATAGATGTGTAGAATTGTGTCAAAATTATATTTTGAAAGTTCTAATATTTGTATTTGGTTATCATAAAAAATTAGGCCTAAATATTAAAAACTAAACAATTTTTTTTTATATTAAGTTAACAAGTACTAATCGACCCTTTGGCTGATATTTTTGGGTAGGCTATTATTTCAGGAGAGGGTGACTCCGGGTTTTGGTAAAATTGTATTACATTCTGAAACTAGATGTCAAACTAACTGTAAAAACTCAAAAAAAATTTGCGGGAAATAAATATAGGCTAGAAACTGCAACGAAAAGAAAACTGAAAAAATTCAAGTTAAGTACAGTAGAACCCCTCTTAACCGGTCAGGTCGGGACCAAGACCCTGGCCGATTACCTGTTTGGCTGGTTGATCCGAGATTCCCGTGTAAAATAGATGTTTGTTAAAAAATAACCTAACTTATATATTTCATAAATAAACAAGCAAATAAGATGTTATTGCAACTCATTTAATTATAAACAACACCATAAACAAACACCAACAAATTAAACCTTTTAAACTAACATAAACTTTGAAAACTGAATTTACATATTCTGTAGCCTATCATTGTTTAAAAAAATCAGTTACCTTATTTTTTCAGTTCTATAACTTTCAAAGATTTGTAAAGCCAAACCTCTCCATGTTCGTAAGTTTATCACGTGCTTATGGGAGGGGTTATAACAACCGGGAGGGGGGGAGTTAGAAAATTTTTAAAAATCAAGTTGCATAATATATAGGTATGTATACTTTTCCACTTCTAATTGTGATTCAGGCCTACTTTCGGTGCACTGTCTCTTTAAAGTGTGCACACAGGGCGGAAAAATTTCTGACTAAACGCCTCTCTCATTGGAGTTCATTAAACTGAAGTGTCTAGTTCATCAATTACGAAGTGTGTTATGTAATATATTACCAGTATTTCTTTTAATGTTTTATTGATATGAACAGAGAGCAACTCTCGCTTTATTATTCCGTCGCTAATTGAGAAAGAAGCAAAAAATATACTTATTTGGGTTTATACAATCAATAAATAAAAGGAGAAAAGATTTTGGAGCATTCTACACTGTGTTTCCTGATTTGAGAACTAGAAGAAACATTTTCAATTATTTAAGAATGTCGATTTCGTCATTTGACGAACTACCAAGCGACTAAAAGATACTATTCTACGAAAAAAATACTAAAATAAGGAAAGTTGGTTTGCATTTGGTCACGTTCACC
>JAGFPH010000759.1:166923-185914 GCA_018207615.1 Philaenus spumarius | reverse complement strand
AACCAACTTTCCTTATTTTAGTATTTTCTTCGTAGAATAGTATCTTTTAGTCGCTTGGTAGTTCGTCAAATGACGAAATCGACATTCTTAAATAATTGAAAATGTTTCTTCTAGTTCCTCAAATCAGGAAACACAGTGTAGAATGCTCCAAAATCTTTTCTCCTTTTATTTATTGATTGGATAAACCCAAATAAGTATATTTTTTGCTTCTTTCTCAATTAGCGACGGAATAATAAAGCAAGAGTTGCTCTCTGTTCATATCAATAAAACATTAAAAGAAATACCGGTAATATATTACATAACACACTTCGTGATTGATGAACTAGACACTTCAGTTTAATGAACTCCAATGAGTGAGACGTTTAGTCGGAAATTTTTCCGCCCTGTGTGCACACTTTAAAGAGACAGTGCAGCGAAAGTAGGCCTGAATCACAAGTAGAAGTGGAAAAGTATACATACCTATATATTTTGCAACTTGATTTTTAAAAAATTTCTACCCCCCCCCCACCCGGTTGTTATAACCTCTCCCATATGGTCGTTCTGGTTATGCCTATGACGGAGAATCGTGTACTGTAAGCCTTTTTTTTTAAAGAAATGCCCTTTATGTCGATGCCTTGCATATATATAACTTATATATGAATTACTAAAAGTTCATGCAAATAAATATATATTTCAAGATAGGATTTTACAGCACAAACATGAAATCCGAGGTAAAAATGTAGTGCAATATCCCAGGCATTGCCTCTCTGTCTACGAGGCTGGTTCATTTTACATGGGAATGAAACTGTAGGCCTGCAACAAATTACAGTCTGATATAAAATATAGCTTAATTTGCACAAGTTTTAAGGAAAAATTAATTGCATTTTTAACAGAGCAATGTTTTTACTCAGTTGAGGAGTTTGTGGAGTTTAGAGGTGTCTGAGACACTCCTTTCTGTTGTAGCTTCTTCTGTCCTACTGTTTTGATTTTGTTAATTTGTTATTGATGTAAGTTGTTGACAATTCCTACATTGCATTTTCAATTCCAAACTATGTTTTCTAGGGGAAGCTGGCCAAATAAATAATTAAAAAAAAAATTTCTAAACCAAAAATCGCTTATGGGATTTAACATGTAGAATGTTCAGCGGTAAAAATTTACTTTAGCGTGTCAATCGATTTCTAAGGGAATTTTAAATAATATGAAAGAACACGTCTAACTGATTGTAAAAACAACAAAAATATTCCCGGAAATAAAATTTATAGGAATTATGAAAGAAATAAAACTTGAAATTATATAAGGTTAAGTTTTGACATTCCTGCAATATTTCACGTAATTATAACAAAATAAATCACTTCAACAAGCACGTAAGAAATAAAGTAAACAATATTAATCCCAAAAGTACCCACAAAACAAGAAAATTAAAAAATAATGTAAACAACAAAACGTTAATAACGAAAACAATAACAACGTACCATAAAGAACAATAGAAAATACAATATAACTGTGTAACTAAAATGGAATTTCATCAACGTTGTCAAATCAAACAATATCAGTAGGTTATTGTATTAAATAGGGTGTGTGTATAAAACGATGACCGGTGGACAGGTAGACCAAAACATTGAATCTCATTGGTTGCAAAGTAAATTAGCCGAGCGTATAACGGAGTGAAACGAAATTGCATTACCCCTACTACTATTTCATTATTATCACATTATATACGGTAATTAAAATTAAAAAAAAAAACCTAAAAGGTTCTAACCTATAGTATTTAGTCACAGTATGTTTACTTTTTACTTAACCTGGCCGACAACAGTATGATTACCCCTATATTTCGTTATTATCACATTATATAATTAAAATTTAATAAAAACCTAAAAGGTTCTAACCTATAGTATTTAGTCACAGTATGTTTACTTTTTACTTAACCTGGCCGATAACAGTAGGCCTATATTTGTACTTTAAAAATATATGTAGTTGAATTGGCTAAACTGTTTGTTTCTACACAAAAGAGAACAAGACAAATCCGGCAACGCTGGGAGAATGCTGAGAATAACATGTCGCCTCTTTGCAATGTAAATTCCCATAAGGAACATTTGATTTGAAAGTTTTTAATACTGTACGTGTTGAAGATGGTTAAATATTTTGTTTACCGTCATCAATGAAGAGTACAAATAGGCCTACTATTATAAAGAAAAAAGTTAAGGTTTGTGTATTTATAGTAGTTTCTATTGACACACTATTATAAACTAATACCTGTTCAGCCATTTAATTACTCGGTTGCCAGATTGGTTGCTCAAACTAGAGCAGAGTGAGTTTATCAGTGCCTCCTATGTATATAGCCTAATATTAGAACATAAAATTTTTTTAGTAAACTATGAAATGTTACAAACTTATATATATGTTTACATACTGGAAACATACTAAGACTAGAGACTGTAAGTTAGAACCCTTCAGGCTATTTTTTTTTTTTTATATATAATAGGGGGTTCGTGCAACCTGTGCTAAGTATGTTAAACGTTTTAAGTATGTTAAAATCGAGAAACTCGTTTGACAGAAGTGTGCTATTTAGAGTTGAAAGCATACTTGACTTTAGCATGGTCTAGGGTCTGCTAACCAGTGCTAACGTCGTAAACCTCTTGGGGAAGGTAATTTGAGGTTTTCAGCTTGAATCAACAACAGGTTGTTTGTTATAATTATTTTGTGTTTTACCTGTTTCTTTGCGATGGAAAATAAAAATAATTTCGAATCCATTAAAAGAATTCGGAAGAAATTGGGAAAGCGATGGAGCAAGGAAAATAAACATCTTCTCCTATCTTTAATTTCCGAGAATCCAACGAAGTTTGACATACATTTTCATGTTCAGAAACAAACGTACAGAGAACATTTCTGTGTATTTGATTTTGTTTGCACAAATATATTTGCAAAAAGGAACAAAAAAAAGGCCTTAATCTTGTTATAAATATACAAAAATCTAATATATACATTATTTATTAAGTGGAGAAAAATCTCTTTTAAAAACTAAAGAATATGGTAAGAAGGCATATTCTAAACTTTAGCCATTTAGCCTAGATCACAAAAACACAAAATATGTTTCCAAAACATGCAGAAAATGAGGCCTAATTTTATCTAAAATATAATTCACAAATTATAAAGTGCGAAGGATATTACAGTTTCGTCAAAAATTTACTATTCGACCCTCAGCTGACCTACGGCAACAGAAATGCAAGAATAATTAAAAAAATAGCCTAAAGTTAAGGATAACCTTACTTTAGCAAATAACATTAACTAATAACATTCTTTAGCACATTAGCAAAAGGGGTCCTTCACTCAAAATTCAAATAGCAATTTAACATGATAGCCTAACACATTGAGCATGTAGCACCGGTTGTATGAATCCCCCTTATATAAGTTATGTTTAGAAATTAAAATCGTTTTTTAGTACAGTAAACTAAGAAATGTTACTTTCTGGAAACATACTAAGACTAGAGAGTGTAAGTTAGAACCCTTCAGGCTATTTTTTTTTATATATACCTTTACATTGTATAAGTTATGTTTAGAAATTTAAACCCTTGCCTATAAATATGTTAACCTACTAAGACTAGAGAGTGTAAGTTAGAACTTTAGGCTATTTTTTAAAATATTTATATATTTATATATAGGCCTATATAAATTAATGAATTTTGGATATCGTCTCCAAATGGTCTGAAACGTATAGAAACGAAGTTTTACCATCCTCCGACTAACCGTTTTCAAGTTGGGTCAAGTGTACCGTAATAGCTCTTATTTTCTTCAAAAATTCGGTTAATAACATCTGGCATTGTAGACAAAGCACTAATATGCACTAATAGTGAGCCAAAATTTAAACAAACACTTCTAATATATGTTGGTGTAAAATCTTTTTTCACTCGTAGGTAAATTTGAACAGTAAAATGCATTCATTACATACAGTAATACAAGAAACCGCATACTAGAAATCACATAAATAAGATCTTAATTTAACTTTCCTAAGTCCTCTTCATACGTTAACACTGTCACTTGTGTTCCATCTTCTTTCCGCATCAGTATTTTTCCTGCTTAAGCCAGTATATCCCAAATCAACATTTTTTGTTGTGCAAGTGCAAAAAGTCTTCTTCTGGATGGACATAAACTCTCATTCATATAAATAGGCATATAAGTTGGCATGTGGATATGGCTAGAAGACAGATCTCTTTTAATTTCCCCTCTTCCTTAAAAACTCCTTATCAATATTTCAAAAAAATGTCATAATAATTCTTAGCTCCCTTCCATTAACTGCCTTATTAGGTACCCAAACGATGGCATTCATCTATTATGCTGTCTCCTCCACTGGAAAATCGAGAACAACACTCACCCTTTTAACAACATCCAATGCGTCCTCATGTGGGATACCATGTACTATTTCATTTCAGTATTTTTGGCTATATTGTTCTGCTGTTTCCAGTTGAATTTCTTTTAATTTAGTAGGTTCCAACACAAAATAATCTTTCCTTGTTTCCTCTAAGAAGCTGGATGATTGTGTACCGACTTGTTGGCTGCTTCCATTTCCATGTGTAAATACTGAAGGGACCATTTTTTTAAAATCTCTTTCGTTTGTTTATTTTCGGTTTTCATAAATTTTAGCATTTCATATAGACCATAAATAGTAACACTGCCCTCGTTTATAGAAGACTCTAAAAGATACTTCTCCGACATTCTGAGGCAAAGGAAACTCGTCTCTAGATTTCATCATTATCCACAAAAAACTGAATATCACCTTTAGATAACTTTACACATTGACCATTTACATTATTAGCGAATTTCCATAAGAAAAATGAGCTATTGCAGTGGCCCTTATGGTGAGACTCAAGGTCGGGAGTAGCAAATGAGCACCGATCATGGTCCCCAGAACACATTTTGGGGTGCCATTAAAATTCATAAATATATATGTATATATATATTTATATATATATGTATATATGTGTTCGCAATCTAGCGGCCGCATTTTAAGTCCGATTTGTTCCAAATTTGGTACACGTGTTGGTTGTCTATGTCGCTCGGACGAGTTCGTTAGCCAAAAAAATCCAACAACCGGAAGTACGTTTTTGACCGGAAATAACTATGTTTTGAGATTTTTACTACGAGAATGAAATTTGTTTAATGTTTTTTCTAAAAATATAAATGTAGGATGTTATTCTGCACATTTTGTTTTTTTACGTGACCTTATAGCTCGCTTGGTTCCCCCAAAATCGATCAAAACTTAAAATACCATAAAAGTATCCGGTTCGAAGCCAAGTGGTGTAAACTCGCGAGGTCACTAGGCGCAAACAAATTCTACTAATATATTGCGTACACACAGACAGCTGTTCAACGCCTTCGTGAGTAGACCTATTTCCCAAATTGTTGTTTGAAAACCTAAAACATAGGCATATAAACTTAATTTTGGAAATTTGCTCAACTCACGTGTCAGCGGTCTAGCTGCGTGGTCGAATTATTTTTAAACTGATGACACTCAATTTTACTCTATCTTGATGTAATTTGTTTAAGACACTTCTTACAACTCATAATAAAATATAATATTAAATAAAAATGTAGTCTACTAAAAAATAAATCAAAAGAAAATAATGTAATACAAATTTGTGAATTGCCTTTAAATTTGACTAATCATCTTGAATAAACTGAACCAGAAAACTTAGACAGTAAACAGCCAAATTAAATCTTCACCAAACAAACAACTGATAAGAACCAGGTAGCTGCACAATGCATCTGCTCTCTCCGACTTCTGATGCATTCATTATAATCTTTCAATGATTTACTTCCAATGAAAATCTTGACAATCCATCTATGTACCATGCCTTTCTGATTTTACATAATTAATAACAAATTCATTATCCTAATATAAATAAAGCAAGTTCAAGATAAAAATAAACGAAAATGAACTATCATGAACTTTCATTTCACGTGTTTTGTTTCACTTTAAGTTTCTCTAATGTTTCTTATTTATGTTTTGAGAGTCTACAAAGTTTGTAGTTACAGAAATTACAGAATAAATGTAAAAAATTTGGTATTTATGTGGTCACACATAAGTAATTAGTACTTACCTCTAAAAATACAGCCCACAAAGGTCAATAGTATAGTAGGTCTAATTAATTAAATATGTAATTTTAATTTAAAATAAAAGAATTTTGCAATGTTTGCTTTTGTTTAGGCCCCGACTTGTGAACATGCTTTTTGCTTGAGTTGTATTCATGAATGGATTTCGAGACAACCGACATGCCCAGTTGATCGACAACCAATAACATCTGCTCAACTTAGACCAGTTCCTCGAATACTTAGAAATTTATTATCACGGTAAGTAAATAATATATTTTCTAATGTGATAAAAAACCAAGGTATTAGTTGTGATTCTCTGTTAAAGCGCATATTTTATTTCAATAATATAAATATTTTGTTATGGGTTTTCTTAGCGTTATATTTGCACACCAAGAATAATAATGTATTTGTATCTTTCAATCTTAAAAAAAATAAGTATAGTAGGCCTTCTAGTAGGTTCTTTTAATTTCTCATTATACTATAGTATAGTGATTGCAAAAAAAATCTATGTTGAGATTTTTTGTGGCCAAAATCCGTTTTGGGACCCTCCGAGTCCAAAAAAGTGGTTTTTACAAAATGTCTGTCTGTATGTAGGCCTATACAAAGCTAGAGCGAAAACTATTCGATCGATTTCAAACAAATTTGCACCAGACATGTCAAGTAGGCCTGTATAGATGCACGAAAAACAGTTTTGAAAAACAACCCCCTATTTGGCATAAAAACCCAAAAAAAATCAGTTATTTATTTTTTTTATAAAAAAACGGCTCTAATGATTTTGATAAAATTTGGCTTATTTGTAGCCTTTAATGTACCTTACCATATGCAAAAAACCGCATCTTTCTAATAATTCTCGTTTAGCTAATAATAATAACTGATTTTTGGGGGTTTTTGGCCATAAAGGGGGTTGTTTTTCAATCTTTTCAAAACGTTTTTCGTGCATCTATACAGGCCTAATTGACGTGTTTGGTGCAAACTTGTTCGAAATCGATCGAATATTTTTCACTTTAGGTAATAATAATAATATTTATTATTTTCTCTCCTACTTTAATTTACTATCCCATCTCCTACTTTAATACAATTATGAAGTCACGTTTGGGGTTACATATGGGGGTTGGCGTGCGAAGCACGTAATGCACTGTGTATTGATAATATTCCCAAGGGGTTGGTGTGCAATGCGCTGTGCGTGTCATTGCATAGTGTTCAGTGTCAAGATCACATGTGCGACTTAGCAGTGAACGTGTTAATAATTTAAATATGTTTGTGAGAAAGTATGTGCCAGTTTCTGGTACCGTTTATTCTAGAAAATTTGAACCATTATGAAAATTACAAAGATGGAAATTAAAGCTAAATATAAGTAGTTTAGATTAGAGTATACAAATTAAAATTGTTATGTAAACATAAGTTATCGAATTGATTAGTTATCAAAAACCTTAAATTATGTTCACACTAACTTACTACATAGTCTACTTATGGTAAAACACATTTAACTAATAACAAAAATTGACCTCTAATAAGAATACCATAAATAGCCCGTTTTACACTCTTACCTAAAAAACAATATGATATCAAAAACATCTGGAAGTGTTTATTATACAGTATAGGAACGTTGCTATGGTCTGATGATGTTGGTTCATTGGAGGTCTCTTTCTAAATCTTACTTTAAATAGCTTTAGGATTCTGCTATTTTATTATATTTCTTGATTTGTTTAATTATACCATCAACATTTATTTCCATGTAATTTGTTTGGTAATAATAAAGGCAGACAATTGATTACTATCTCATAATAATAAATACCTGTTATGGAAAGAATACAAGGCTTTTGATACATCTACTTGGTTGCCCTTGAGCAAACTGCTAATACTTTCGCAAAAAATCTGTAGTTTGGCGTTTTAAAAATGTACCATTTTAAAAAATATATATTTTTGTTGAAGATAAATAATTTAGTTGTATTACATTCTGTAACACTTTTCAATAAAGCAAAATACAGTTTACCCTGAACATAATACATGTAAGCTATTGCGCAAATAACTAATTTTTTGACAAGATCATAGTGGCAGAGAAATGAAACATTACATATTTTAAATGTACAACATAATAAGTATAGTTCTAGGTTTTTAATGTACTGATAAAAGAAAGCATTAATTATGCTCAAACTAAATATCATGTTTATTTGAAATGGAAAACATTCCGGTACAGTCAAAACAAGATACATTAAATCTACATTGAAACAAGTGCGTTTTTGATATACAGTAAACTCCCGATTATCCGCGAAATTAAGTGGCACGGCCATCGCGGATAGTGAAATTCGCGGATAATCCGTCGAAGAGCCGAAAATAGGAAACAAAAAAATTAAACTGTAATTCCAACTTAAAAAACTCGATTTATATACAGAAAAGGTTACAATTAACATTAAACATTTTTAAATGACACAAAGTATTTTACTAAATAAATAACCTACAATACATTTAAGTATAACTTACATCATAACATGGATACAGTACTGTAGACTACTGAGAGACTTTATTAGACACTTAAAAAACAACTCTTTAAATTCACAACTTTTTGAAAAAATCATTCACTTGCTTTTGTTTCTTGCTTTGAAAACATCTTTTCTTAATTCTTGATTGAATTTTCCGCAACACAAGTTTTTCAGCCAACTGCGCATTGTCGTCTTGTGAGTTCAGAGAAGGCCTGTGGGGTTTTACTGTATACTGTACACAATACAATCGTCAGTAGAGTTCAACTTTTTGCTAAATTTCTTCGCTGATCACTCGTAATAAAATACAGTACAGATTTACAGTATTGTATATTTTCCGTGACATTCGCGGATAATCCGCACCGCGGATCATCCGCCCGCAGATAATCGGGAGTTTATTGTATTTGTATATAGGTTGTTACGTTTTATAGTTCCTTAGTGTTGTTGTAATACTTAAAGTTTTATCTTATATGTCGTCTTTGTGTCTTTTGTATTTACATCATTTGACCTTTCACATGGATTTTTTATTTTTTTTATATAGGCGAAAAACCTGGGTGGTTATCATCGCCTCCTTTCACATTGAGGTGCTCTTATTAAAATCCAATTGGAGAACCAAAAAAAAAAAAAAAAATTAAAAAATATGTTTGGCAACTTATTAAGTTTGATATCAGTAAAGAGGAAATAAAGCAGCCCTCAGAATAAGTTTTATTTAGAACTAGGGGAGACCCCTGCGTGCTCTGCACGCCAACCCCCGATGGAACTTTTTAAAGACATATGTTATTTATTTATAATAAAGGTGTAGGATTAATAATAACATCAAAACTAATATGGTAAATAATGTTAAATGTTCAAATCAAATTATTTCGTATATTTTATAACAGCTGTTATAATTATTTAATAATTAATTGTTTCATATTTTGAAATCAGCTGTTAATATTGGTTACTCACTATCAATTAGGCCTACCTTATATCATCAATAAATAGGCCTACTATTAAATTATACTATGTCTTATTTATTTTTAATAAATATGTAACATAGTTGTTTCTTATTTTTAAATTCCATAACACAAGTTTTTATTGGTTTGTGTGTTGAAACATGTGTTGGTTCAGTCTAGGCCTAACTTAAAATTATTTTGTACTAAGCTGGGCTCCAAATCAACTGTTTTATGTGTTATTTTATTATTTATGGTTGCTATGGTAATGAATGCAAATACATTCAAGATATGTGTTGGTTCATCATCCGTCTAGGCCTAACCTAATATTATGTTTAATTTATTTTACCTGCATTAACGGCAACATGCACACATAATTTATGTTTTTGTGCACATCTTTGCACAGTACGTTTTGAATGATATAAGTTTCATTTTTCAATTGTTGTTTTTCAGTTTTTTATAATGTTGCTTATTTATTAGTATTACAGCTGTTAGGCGCTATGGGTTTAGTGCCCAACTTGATCCTGAGAATTTGTTCCGACTAAATTTACAAATATTGAAATACAAAATATGAATTATAACCTTTGTTACTCAAAGATAGTGTGGCCTCCTACATAAAAAGAAATTTTACCTCTTTATAATTTAGTATAATTTTCATGTAGATAGTGTGTGTTGTTTTTACTTCAACAGATGGCTTTATTCACAAAAACCTATCTTAAAAGTTAGATATAAAAATAAGGACCATGTTTTGCAATAAGAGACCAAGCGTCACTTACTTAACTTTTTAGAAGAGCACTTTTAGTGTTTTAGATCACCATAATTCTGTAAAATGACTTATTAAATTTCTTTTTCCACCATACTGTAAAATGTGTATAACTGAATTTTATACTTATTATAAAACCCAAATGTTGAATAATAACATGGTAAATTACAATTTAGTTGATGGTCTCTTATTGAAAAATATGATATGAGCTTTTTTTTATAATGCAATAACAGATCAAACGACAAAATTCCCTGCAAAGCACATTCTTAGTTTTGCAATAAGAGACCAATAACCAATATTTTTTGTAAAAACTGTTGTTAAATTGGTAGAATGGTGAAGTATGTTAATGTTACTTGGGGCTCTGCCCCTGGATGCTTCGTGTCCCAACCCCGCCTCAGATGGCTGCTTCGCTTCACTCGCAGTTGGAAAACTCTCTAAAGGCTCTCGCTAATCTTTGGCTCATTTGTACCTGGGTGAACGAGCATCGTTCAGTATTTTTAACATCTGGATTGTATCTATAATGTATCTATTGGAATATTTAGTAACTTTGAAGGAGGTATAAAAAGAAGCTGTACCTATTCGCCTTCTAAGTGACTTGAGAGGTGGTATAAAAAGAAGTTCAGATTTTAAATTTTATGCACATTTTTCAGACTTTATGCGCGTTTTTGAAGACATAAGACCTAGTGCATTCAATTCCTGACGTCAAATAACCCCTGTATGCAAATTTTCATCAAAATCATTAGAGCCGTTTTCGAGATCAGCAACAGATACAAGAATTGCTCATTTAAAGTACAGTAATAGGATTTATGACTGGCATCATTGTACTTCACAGAGATAACTGAGATGCCATAAAATAGTAATTTAGTGTAAGCCACTTAAAACAAGTTTAAAGTTGAAGTAAATGTGAGACATTCATCTACATAAACCAAATTGCGCAGTTTGGTAGCGGAATGGGGAACGTCATGGTTACTCTTCTGATAAAGAAATAAACATGGAAGTTTAAAATTTTATTTTTTACAGTACTCAGAATCTTAGAAAATCAGATCAAGTGCTGAAGTGTGGCTGTTGGTCTAGTATTGCAAATCTAAATATAGACAAAGCAAGAAATGAGTTAAAGGACATTTCTGGTCAGTTGGTCTCTTATTGCAATACCAATTCCCTTTGGTCTGTTGTTGCAAAACTAAATTACCCCATAGACATTTTGGCGCTTGGGTTTTAAAAAGATATTTAATAAAGTAATTAACATATGACAATAAATTATTTTTTCCAAGAAAACCTATAATATTTTCTACCAGAAGCATCAAAATCTAAATTTTAGCAAAACTGGTGCTTGGTCTCTTATTGCATAACATGGTCCAATTGTTTTAAGTTTGAAATCAGCTGATAATGGAAATATTATAGGAAACAGCTGACTACTCTTATTATTATTGTCAATAAACATATGTAATGGCACTTACATTTTTGTTAAATATTGAGTATATTTTTTGTTGTTTTTATGTTCAATAGATGCTGCAGTTTTGCAAAAAGTATATTTATAAAAACACACTTGTATTCAACTGAAAGTTTGTGTCAAAATTTCAAAGCAATCGGTGAAGAACTTTTGGAGATTATCGATTTTAAACAAACGCACATTTACATTTATATAAATTAAATATTAATATTTTGTACTAGTCGTGGTCAAAATATTGCACAAATTCTTCGAATGCCAACTTTTTTAATAATTTTTCTTTACTTTTTGCTTATATAATATTTTAATTCAGAATTTAGATGATTTTCACATTTTTTTCATAATGTAATGCAATAAAATACTACTTAAAACTCACTTTAAGAAAGTTTCACATTTATTTTACAAATATAAACAATAAAACTGAATTATAGGTTAGAAAAAATCAAATGAAGTGTGAGAGCAGACTAATAAAGAACAAAAATTGATTATATTCTACTAAAGTTTTATCAAATAGTTTTTATTTTTCAAGAAATTATGAACAAAATAATACTCTAACATAGTTCTAAAAACTTACTAGCAAATTGCAACACAGTTTTATTATAAATGTACCAATCAAGTTTATCCCATCGTGGTCTTTGAGCAGTACCTATATTAAAAAAGTGATATGTTTGGTGTGCTCCTCGTAACTCAGTTCAGTAAGAATGAATAAATGCGGGGAAGCTTCTGAAAAGGGAAACTTAGTAACATTTTTTACTTTTAACCTTTACTTTTGAGGTATGAACCTCCAAAAATGTATAAAAATATGTTCCAACACTAACTTTCTAGGCATTGCTACTAACATTCTTGACAATAGCACTTAGTAAGTACTTTCAATGAAATTATATAGGTCATGTTGATGTAAGATTTTTAAATTGACCTGAATAGCTATTATGATTATTATTTAATGTCTTTTTTAACACTTTATCAACATTTTTTTAAATAACATTTAAAAAATGTTTATTCTTGAATGTTTTTTCTCCCCTTTTAGGAATTTCAAAGATATTTTTTGTGAAAACTGTTCATATTTTCATTCAAAAGTGCATTTTAAAACATTATATTTAAGGAACAATGAATACTCTGTGATTGAAAGGTGTGTTGCTTGATGGCCGTGGTCTACAGTTTTAGGGAACCACCGATAGATGCTACTCCGCCACCGAATCTGAACACAATCGCAGACTGTAGCAAAATCTTTAGTTTGATCGACAAAATAATTTGTGTGTTCTGTAGTAAAGCAAGATTGTGTCAATTGCTTTTCAATGGCATATCGGGATTGATCTTCCTTTGTCGAAGATACAAAATGTTTTTTTATAAAATTAGATTCCATGTTGACCTCACACTTCAGTTAAAAGTTTGCAAAAAATTCAGTAGGTCTTTTGTATAATAATAGACACTCAAAAAATTACTTTCCATGCCATCAGAGAACTTACAATTCCTTATATAACTGAATGGGGTGTGTTAAGACTAGACTTTAGTCTATAAATTATGACCAATTACAACTAGTGAAAGCTCTTCGAGTTTGTGTTAAAGGAGCATTGTAATGTTCAGTAATGCTCTCTTAGAACATAAGGAAGATGAACAATTTTTACTGGACTTTATTTTAAGTAATGGAGCTATGTTTCATGACAGTGTTAAAGAGTATTATTAACATAATATGGTGCTCCAGAATCCTCATGAAATTGTAGAGCATGAGTAAAATGCAATAATGGCAAATATAATTGTGCAATTTCCCTTATATGGTTTTTAGCTCATTCTTTACACATTGATTGGAATGAGTTGCCTTGAAATACTCGAGACTAGACTTAGACCACAATTTAATGAACAGATTCAACACACCATTAAGAGCTTTTAGCCATAATTCCCTAAAACCTGTAGGCCAGTCATAACATAACTTCAGGGGAAGTCCATTGATTTAAAGTTGAGTCATGATGTATTCAGAAATGATAATTGTGAGTTTGAATCATATCTGTCGGTGCTTAGCCATCACCCATGGACTGTATGAACACTATTTAAATTTTGTTAAACAGCCACATAACCCTACTTTGGTATTTCTAAAACAAACCAGTTTTTTTCTTCTTTATTTTTATGTAAGAAATCTAATTCCTGATTTTATACAAAGACAACCTGTATTTTGAAATACATAATGCATTTGTTTCAGGTTATGTATTGCATGTGATAATGCTCTATATGGTTGCAATGCTGTCATCAAATTAGATTCGTTAGCATCACATTTAGAGGAATGTGAACATAACCCCAAGAGACCAGTACTTTGTGAACAAGGTTGTGGGCTTGTTATTCCTATGGATGAACTGAAGGTATGTAGTGTATAAATGCTTCAAACAACTTCATTTATCGAATTATGCTGCAAAATTATAATAACTCTTTGCATTGAACATTTTAAAATCATTCCCACCTTCTTTCAAAATTATTTTTGTTGGTGGCTTTTGAATTAATTAAGGTTGTATTAAATCATCTTTATCCTATATATTATATATATATATATAATTTCTATATTTATTTAAACAGTAAATAATTTCCAGGTTTGAAATAACACAACTGCACTGATTTATTATTACTTATAATTTATTATAATAATTTTCTGTCAAAAATTGGCTCGAAGTCCATTTATTTTATTTTTTATGCCCTGAACTAACAGTACAACCAGGTTTCACAATGTTTATAGAATCTGCAATGTTTTGATAAAGTTCTTGTCTTTTGTTTCTATTTTTATATTCTGTATGTTTTGGGTTATACACATCTTCATGTAATTCATATTCGGAAATTAACAGTTTTGTTGTATCTGCAGTCCAAATCTATAGTTGCCTCAAAACATAGAGAGACACCCGCTCAGGTAGAACAGACCATCCTAATCGCCTGTTGACAAACAATGCCTTTGTTAGAAGCGGCCACCCGGGACTGACGGCATCAGCCTGCTATTCCAAGAAATTCTATGTCACACTATAATTTGCAAACAATTGATGCATTAGGCCTAAATTATCGAAAGACGGCTCATTTTTTTCATCTTACTTAGACGAATAAAATCACATTTGACGCCACTATTTGTAATACAATCGGATACTTCAATGTATGGTTGTGTTTGGAAAGAGTCACTTTATTATAGTTCAGAGTTTCATAGCGATATCGATTCAAACAAACCTTCGGCAGAATTGTCAAATCAACTATCTAGTCATGTAGTACGCGTAGATAGACGCTCGGAACTCCGATTTTGTTTGTTTATCCACTAGTTGCTATTCATTTTTAGCTTCAGTTTATTTTTATTTGTTTTTGTAAATGTTTATTCAAATTTGAAGTAATTATGAGTGAACTTAGCAATTCAAGTGCTGTTAGAGGTGCGTTTGAAAATAGTGACTTTTAGAGATTTCGAACTATAAATATTTTTCTTCTTTTGTTTCCTTGTATATAATGTGTGTGTTATTCCTTTATAACAAATTAAAACCATAAATATTGGGTCTAGACAGTACTTTTATATCTTTAGAGGCAAGTTTTTCTTCTTTGTGCAGAAAAGTCATTTTTTTAAAAAACTGAGTTTTTTTATAGACAAAAAGTTTTTTTATTATAGCAAAGTAGTAGTGTTATGTATATTTCTATTCGCCATCAAATTGTGCAACTTTTAGCTATATTGGATTTTCTACATTACTTGTTTACTTTCTCACTATACTATACGAAAGTATAGTGATGGCAAAAAAAAATCGATGTTGAGATTTTTGTGGAAATATCCGTTTTGGGACCCCCTGAATCCAAAAAAGTGGTTTTTACAAAATGTCTGTATGTATGTCTGTACGTATAGTAGGCCTTCTAGTAGGTTCTTTTACTTTCTCACTATACTATAGTATAGAGAAAGCATAGTGATAGCAAAAAAAATCGATGTTGAGATTTTTGTGGAAATATCCGTTTGGAGACCCTCCGAGTCCAAAAAAGTGGTTTTTACAAAAAGTGTATATGTATACAAAGCTAGAGCAAAAACTATTCAATCGATTTCAAAAAAATTTGCACCAGACATGTCAAGTAGGCTTGTATAGATGCACGAAAAACGGTTTTGAAAAATTTGGAAAAATAATCCCCTTTTTGGCAAATAAAAAACCCCCAAAAATACAAAGATTTATCGAAATTTGGTGCGCGGGTGATGGTAGCAGGTTGCAGTTAGGTATCATCAGATTTGTTATAAAATACCTGAAAAAAAGTTATTCATGTAAAATTTCGATACAACAGCCATCTTAAAGTTATTCCAAAAATCAGTTATTATTTTTTTTAAAAAAAACGGCTCTAACGATTTTGATAAAATTTGGCTTATTTGTAGTCTTTAATGTACCCTACCATTTGCAAAAAACCACATCATTCTAAAAATTCTCGTTTAGCTAATAATAGTAATAATAATAACTGATTTTTTGGGGTTTTTGGCCATAAAAGGGGTTGTTTTTCAAAAAATTTCAAAAACTTTTTTCGTGCATATATACAAGCCTAACTGACGAGTTTGGTGCAAATTTGTTCAAAATCGATCGAATAGTTTTCTCTCTAGATAATAATAATATTTATTAGTTAATCTCCTACTTAAATCTCTCCTACCCCACCTACAATTATGAAGCCACAGTGAATCTGTTTAATAATTTAAATATGTTTGTGAGAAAGTATGTGCCAGTTCCTGGTACCGTTTATTTTACATATTTTGAGTGAGTGGTTTTAGAACACAACAAATTTTTTTTAAATTTCTACATTGGTCAACAAAATAAAGAAAAGCCTGTTAAAGCTATTTACTAAAGAGCATGTAATTGTGATTAAAATGATGTATAAGTCTTACTTTACTGTTAGTGAGTATTTTATAATGATTTTAGTTAATAAGCATGCACGGAACCTAAAAAAACCTTAGCACTAAAGAGCAATATAGTCAGCACTTGGAGGGTTAAGAGGATGAAACTTATTGATAAAAGGCATAATTACACTTTAATATCCATTTTTGCGAGTGGGTTCAATACACAACTATACAGTTCGCTGCTCAACTCGATAACTTCACGGCATCACTTTTGAAAACCGCTTTCTCTCCTTCTCCTCCATCGTGCCGTCTGCTCGCTGATGGGCTGTTGGTTTCTCATGTAATACGTACACATCGGCACAAACTAGAAACTGTCATAAAAATGTTGTAAAGTTCTATTTATATTATTTGTTTCACTGCACTGGTAGATAATTTTTGTTTTATACTGTCCATATTTTAGTTATAAATTGTAGGTCATTAATTTTTCATTTCTTATAGTGACATTTTCCAAATTTATTGGACTTAGCATGTAATTTGCAATGGGATCTTTGAGGTTCATTAAAAAAATATTACTCCTTGCTTTATTATTTAATAGACATAGTTCACAGTTTAATTTAAATTTAATAATAGTCCTAACGTACCTAAATTGGTTATTGACTACAATGGTAATACTGAAATTCTATTCCTAAAGCTTAACATTGTATTATTTTAATTTCTATTTCGTACTATTTCTCTAGTAGTTTTTGTTATTATGGATGATATATTACTATACCATTGAACTAAGATGGTGACTAGGCTTTATGTTTACACAATTTATGTGTAGCTGATTAGTGGTTCTGGATGGATTTCAGTATTTCCAGAGAGTTTTTAATGAGCAATTAAAAATATTCATCTTATATTGAATGTTGTTATTGAATTGCTGAGTCTATACAATAATTTAGTGCAGTAAAATTTGTGTTGTTATATCGTAATAATTCTTAATCTAGGTTATCTTACATTTCTCAATTTTGTGGTTTATTTACAATTTAGAATTTAATTTTTTTTCATACATAATAATATTCTACATATAGAGTTCTAATATATTGAGTGTGGCCTATTAGGTTTTTGAACATGTAAATTAGTTTTTTTATATGTTTTCATTTTAGGAGGAGTATTTATGATTTTCCCGTGCTTTATTTAGCATTGCCTAACAGCTTTTTGTTATTTCCATTGGCAGGTTATGAATTTTCATATACAGAGTGTTTGAACCGTTATAGTTATTAAAGGTATAACAGATAATTGTAATAATGTGATTATGTAGATAAAATTTCAAAGTGTTTGTCTATATATTTTCTATGACACAAAAATTAGCAATATATACATAGATTGAAGGACTATCATATTATACGGAGGCCACTATTTTTTTAAACGTTGCTAGGTTAGGTATTGTTTTAGTAAACATCAGAACTGCAAGAATAATAATTAAAAAAAAAAAAAAATAGCCTAAAGTTCTAACCTATAGTATTTAGTCAAAGTATGTTTAGTTGCTAGGTTACTACTAAAAATAGTATGTAATAAAAAATGTCTAAAAATGGTGGCCTCCATATAATACGTAAGTACCCCAAAATGTTTAGTGTTTGCTTACTTACTTGCTAGGGGTTCTTTTAAAACTTATGTAAGGTTTCCGAGTTGGAGCTGTGTTATAAGTTCAAGACTATTCTTTAGTCCTGGACATGCAACAAAATCTTAAGGTCCCTGGTTCAAATCTGTGTGAAGACCTTAGTTGTTTGTCTAATTGATACTAGGCAAAAAATAGCTTGAACATTTTTAGGGATTAGTTTATTGTTTGTTCTTAAATTCATTTGCAACAAGTTATTTACTTGAAATTAATTCGATTATTAAAGTTTCATTATACATTTTTGAGTGAGATACCTGCAATTTAAAACTTAACCGCTTTTATCAAAATTTAACTTATACAGTCATGTTTATCAAGAAGTAATTTATCACTAATATAAGTATGGGTTGTACATTTATTTTAGAAGCAATGTTTATTTAAAACATCTATATATAAAACAAAGTCGGGTTTGTTACACCACTTATAACTCAAGAAAGGCTGAACCAATTTTTATAATCTTTGATTTGTCGGATTTGTCTCCACCCCAAATAGCAGAATATCTACTAAAATATAGGAAAAATACATAAATAAAATTAAACACAGAAATCATCTATTATATAAAACAAAAGTCGGGTTTGTTACACCACTTATAACTCAAGAAAGGCTGAACCAATTTTTATAATCTTTGATTTGTTGGATTTGTCTCCGCCCCGAATAGCAGAATATCTACTAAAATATAGGAAAAATACATATACAGGGGTGGCAAAAAGTCCCGGAACAACCCAATATCTTTTTCCAGGTTGCACTTACACAATTGAAACTTTGCAAATTGTTTATGGGTATAAAAAACTACTTTTTTACAATATGGCTGATTTTTCACCTCCTCTGGGGGACGGCCCGTCAGGAGT